>JALLBA010001101.1:0-11513 GCA_036939675.1 Cyclostephanos invisitatus
CAGACATGCCTAAAGTGTAACAATGGTTACACAAGTTACAGTGAACTTCTGGGCTTGCGCCTTTTAGCGATATATTCGCTAATTATCTTATTAGATATCTTGGCCTATGTCAGTTCATTGCCTCTTTGTGTGTATGTTTGTAGCTTTTTTGTATGTTCGTCGCTTTTTTGTATGTTCGTTGGTCTACATGCGTACTTGCGCACATGGATACTTGCGAACCAACAAAATCACAAAAAAACATTGAACGAAACATAAGACACTGTCTTATTAAAAGAGACGGGAACATCCTCATTGTTCCAATATGTCTACACGTCTACATGCGTACTTGCTCAAAGAAATCACAGCCTTAGTTAGCATATATATCGTGTAAGAGTGAAGGCGCTTGTAGTTCCCCATCTCATTTCTCGCCTAAATCCCTTAACGAGAAACACGTTTTTGAAAGAAGGAGAAAAGTTAGTTTGGTCTGACAAAAGATTCGGTCGGAGGACAGACGATCCCCGTATCCATGATTCTCGGGGGGACGGAACCTCGCGCGTGACATTAATTTCATTCTGAACACAGCATGAGCGACGACGAGAATCCCATCGGAGGAGACTCCGGCTTTGACAACGCCGGCGGAACCTACAACGACGACGATGACTTTTTGGATTCAGCTGATCAAGGGAATGTTGACGATTCCGCCGGGGGGGGCGACGGCCTCGACGTCACGGGTGACTACATGAACCAAGATGACGGCGCCGATCCGGACATGGAAATCCTCCACGCCGGCGAAGGTTTAGCTCATCACGGCTTCTCCAAGTCGGGAGTGCCACAGGAGAGAATAACGACGCACTATCTGACAAAGTACGAACGCGCGCGTGTGCTTGGTACGAGGGCGTTGCAAATAAGTATGAATGCGCCGGTCATGGTGGATTTGGATGGTGAGACGGACCCGTTGAGGATTGCTCAGAAGGAATTAAGGGAGAGGAAAATCCCGATTATTATTAGGAGGTACTTGCCAGATGGAAGCTGGGAGGATTGGGGTATTGACGAGTTGATTGTTGATTAATGCTTTAACTTTCGTGAGTACTGTCACTGCTGACTAGCCGCCCTCTGGAGACACAATCGCAGCTCGATACGCCTTCAGCAACTAATCTAATCATGAGCAATGGAGAAAATAAATATCATCATAAATTATAAATTCAATTTATTTATTTTTTTATAAACTCTTGCTCGCATGATTGTTGCAGATTAGTGGCACAAGAAGTGAACTCTTATGCCCAGCTGAAAATGCCGTTTCTCTCGTGTCTTATGATACGACTAGCCTATGGCTTATCCGCTAATGAAGAGTGAGATAGATTTGCATAGTGCGAGGGCGGTACTAAAAGAGATTTGGATGCTACCGTCCCCGTCGAATCTTGATGTGTGGGTGCTGCAACAAGGGGGGAGGACAAAAGACTTCGTAAGCCACCTGGGGGATGTCTCTTTGAATGAATTGTCAATATTAATGGTCACGTTACACAGTAGTCGTTGTGATCGCATGAGATAATGAAATGCTAAGATTGACGTAGAAAAATGATATCCTGCAAATATTATCTGTGGGAGTACACGCTGGATCGCAGGGGAAAGGGAACGCAACCAAGGTATGGTCTCTGACTTGACTTCGTTGTGTGGAGTCACCGTGCTGGTCCTGAGAAATAGCATACGAACAAATATTACACTATTCGAATCTCACACACAGTACTCTGTCACATTGAAAGAAAATGTGCATATTCAAATCGCTGCCATAGGACAAGTCAGCGTAATCATAAGTTATATGTTTTGAGGTTTTTCAACTATGTTGCGATCGAATAAAACGAAGCACTGATTAGGAGTACCAATTATTGTTAGCTTGAGTAGTAGTGTTTGCTCCGTAAAAATGAATGGCGCAACCTCTAGATCTTGCTAGTAGGAGCCGTGTCGAGGACGTTGAGAGTTTGCATTTCAAGAAGAGCTTCCTCCAACAGGTGGCTCAACCGCTCTGGCCAATCATGCTCCCGAAGAGCCGTGATACAAAAGATGCATTGCTTTGGATGAATCGAATATGCAAGCCCGACACCAGTTGGAGTTACCTCTCCATAACCCCAGCTATCGAAACGAGGGTGAGTCAAATGGCTAGTGCTCACTCTCCATGTCTTGGCACGGGCATACAGTGGATGAGAGTAGAGCGTAGGTGCAGTCTCTCCATCCGACAAAGACAACGCTAAGCCTAACAAATGGCGATCCACACCCATAGCCTTGGCAGCGGAACCAATATACTTTGCATGACTGGAGACCGCATTGCGCAATCGTTCCAGCTTCTCGGCTCGCTTGGCAGCATCCAATTCATCCCGCTTGGGACGCAGTCCCATAGTCTTGACAAAAGCTTCGCTTGCAGGTGAGACAGTTCGAGTGGTTTCGGTTCGACCGTGCAGAAACGGACGAACTTGCGTTGCTTCGTACGTCCCACCTTGTTCGCCCCAGAGGCGATACGTGGCAAGCTGACATGCCATTTGAACAAAGGCATCTGGGGAGTATCCCATCTTCTTAATTTCAGACGAGCCATATCCCTGGAAACTTTGGATTTGCAGCTCGTGGGAAGAAATGAGTTTCTCAAAGTTGGCTTTGCTATTTTCAACATTGTCGATAACTTTTGAGCCAGCCGAAGTCAATGCGTCACCGCAATCGCCAAAAATATCTTTCACATTCAGCTCAGGACTTTCGTATCCTTCAGAGTCATTTTTACTTTCTGCCGCTACTTGGCTATATGGATTTTTGGTAATAAAATCACAATATCTAACGACAGGCATGCCATCCATCATGGAGTGTTCCCCAACCATACCTGCCTTTCCATTGTTAGTGCAAATGAGTTGAATCGATTTGTCGAACCATCGGTTGTGCCCCGACTTGAGGCCACCTGTCCAGAAGATTTCCGACACTTGCTTCTTCGACACGGGCCGTTCGTTCTCGTCCAAACAGATCATCACGGCTCCGCTCTCTAACACCCTCAATGCCTCCTCCATCTTCGACCCACCCACACGAATAAGCTCGTCCCTCGCCTCGGCACACCTATCGCGATCGTCACTCGTCAGGTAGCCCAGCATCGGCAAAGACGGCCCACGCATGGACATTTCAACGCACTTTTGCAGTCTTTCTTCGATCACCTGCAACGGCAACGGCTCGCCGGTTTCCTTCTCAACAAAGTCGAAGGAGAAGAACTTTCCCCCACAAGCCACAACGACGTGACTGCTCAACGACGGATCATAAATCCTGTACGTATCCTCGTCTTTACGAGGGATGCGACAGGCATTGAACATGTACTTATATGCCACAGAACATAGCGCCGTTGTATTTGGCTCCCTGCCAATGGCGTCGTGTGGCAGATCTCCGGTGGCCACCAATCGACGAAATTGAGCGGTGGAGTAAAGAAGTGAGGCCGCACGCAATACCCCAAGAGACTTTTCCGATGGGATTTGGGGCAGGGTGCCGTCATCCGAGAAGTGGAAGAAGTAGGATACGTTAACCACCACGGGATCTCGGACCTGGATGAATGATGAATGAGGGATGTACGGAACCGTGAGGTTTGAAACCGTGCCAGTTTGCGAAATGAAAGGGAGGCATCCTCTTTCGCGTGTCATGATAATGTCCACGTGGACTATGATCTCTTCCTTCAAGTGACGAATAAAATTGCAAAAACTCACCTGCAAATATCCCAACGTGTTCCACCAAAGTTGCAGCCAACTGGAATCCTTCATGTACCCCACCTTCCTCTCGACCAATCGCCGTTGCAACTCGCCCGCCTGTCCTTCGAAATCCTCGCAAGCCTTGATGAACGTTGACCTCTCCTCGTCGGACTTCGCGAGGGGCAAGACCGTGGGCATGAGCTTCGTAATGGTGTCCGAAATGTTCGGCACGGGCAGCCTCGGGAGAGAACGCTGGTGGGAGTAAAGCTTCCCGCCGACGTGATCCTCGAGGTAAGACTCCGCGCGGTAATCGCCGTGGGACTCGACCATCGGATGGGGCCAAGGATTGAGCTTAGAGGAAACGACGCTCATCGTGCGAAAGTAGGATGCCGACGATGATGATCCCGAGGGTTGCGGATGTGACGACTTGGATGGTCTTGTTGGGTGGGGTGAGATATTCTTGGTGGATTTGGCGACGACGAGGTTGTAGCTGCTGCGTAGGGTGCCCTGGCGAAGCATTTGCAAATAATATCAGTGACCGAAGATGCTGGCAACAATTTGTGACTGCGGGAGTCGAGTTGGTTACGGCAGGTTACGGCTGTCGGTGATCGATGAGTGCGCACGCAACGGGAGACAGGCTCGTCTCTATGATGTGTGGTAGTATCATCGATTCACCTCATTTGACACGAATTCCTGATATCGACGGCGGAAACAGTACATACGACGCAACAGCCCCGCCGCGCTGTTCCCGCCTTTTCTCTTATCATCACGCGCGCTTCTTCGTGTCGGGATCATCCCGACGATCATCCTCGCCGCCTGCATGCATGCCATCGACCAAACCACCCCCGACTCGTCCGAACGGTCCTGAGAATGACCACGCGATATTAGGGACGGGGAGTCTCAATCTCAATAATCCCCGTCACGGTTGAAGTCATCCCCGCCCTACTTAGCGCAACAACACCGAGCGCAATGCTGGCGCCGCGACGTCTACACATAATCAGTGTCGTTTCATCCATCGCTAATCACGCTCCACGTCATTCGAATCGATCACATACCATTCGTCGATTTCGTCGTTGCTTGGGGATGTCGACGGCCGGTGGGGACATAGGCATCGTCAACGACGAGAATCACGACGACGGGCGCATTTGGATACACCGTCCATTCCAATACACCCCCCCCCATCCGCCGCCGCGTCGTCGGCATCGATGGATTCGGAAAACACGCATGACATCATCGTATCGGACTGTCCCCAGCCTAAATCGTCCCAACGACCGGTGCTGGGGGATAGATTGAATCGCCGATTCGCGTCGTCGTCCGCGTCGGAAAAATTCCTCACGGACGTGCGTATGTCGAGGGCGGAGTTCTACGCATCATAATTTCGATCGCTCGTTGCGGGGGAGGATCGGAGGAAGATACGTCGCAGGACGATTCAATCTCGCCTTGGATCGGGCGGGGTGAACGTGACGATTTACCATCCAGTCGGGTACGATGGTGCTGGTTCGATCGCCGAACTGGATGGGATTTGTCTTCACGCTCATGGCGGGGGCTTGCTGTGGGTCGATTCTTTCTCCTCATCAAGTCGCGCATAGATGTTTGGAAATGGCCCAGACGACGAATATGGCCGTGGTGAGCGTGGAATACAGCCCATTATGTCGATTCGACGACGGGTATGATCATTCGAGTTATACTGCAAAACCATTCGATCTGTCGCAACTAATAGCCATAATGCCCTAGTAACAATAATACACAGGCAGTTTCCGGAATTTCACTAAAGGCCCAACAGATTTGTTTACTTTTTCACAGTTTTTTTGGTGTATTATCGTTACTAGGGCATTATTGATACTAGTTGCAACAGATCCGATCGAGGATGTTTTGCTCGCCATGGATTGGATCGAAACAAGCGGGCCCGAAGAATTGAATGCGCGACATTCATTTGTTGGGAGTGGCGAAAGTTCTGGCGCTCATCTATTGATGCTTGCCATGCTCAGACGTAGGGACGTGGGAAACTTCGTCCTTCATATGTCAATGTCACATCTGTTGACGAATTCATGTCACTTCGTGGTCGAAATGGAAATGCTTGAATTTAGTACGCGGCGTATACGATCTTTCTGGATCGCCCTCGATTCGCACCGATGGAGACACATCCGTTCCGCTGTGCGGTAACGACATACGTTTTAGCTCGAACGGCAATCACGTTGAACTTGCCATCTATGAAGGGGGAACACAGCATTGGACACTTCGGCTTGCAAGAAGGTGAAGAAATAGGGTACGCGCTCGTAGACACTCATTGGCGTTTATGTGGGAGTGGTTGCGAAGTCTCGAATAGCATTACTCAATAACGGCACTAACAGGCGTAATCAACGCGATGGTGCTGGAAATATCTCCATGCCGTTATGACGCTCAGATGCTGTGCCAAATCCTTTCACAAACCAAGCAAGAGGTATCCGCAGCCGCTGCAATATGGATCTTGTGAGGTTTCGGCTACCGAGTTCGAGGGACAGCCGTTTTAGGGGGACTTACTCTCTATGAGATTGAGACTTATGTACGGCGCGAGGTCAGGGATATTTGAAAATCCCTCTCTCTCTCTCTCTCTCTCTCTCTCTCTCTCTCTCTCTCTCTCTGGAACTATCGTTTGACATTCCGAAAGAAGGTCGTGTCTCTTTCACTCAAACTCCATTTCAAATTTAAAAAGCCATTTTTCGTCTCCTCCCCCCAAGGAATTCGAAACAACGCCGCAGAGAAGCAATCCATGGTCCTTCCTTCTTATTTTTTTTCCTCTACATCACCACTGTCTTCCTCGTCCACTTCAGCATATTCACGTTGAAGGCAAACTACAAGTACGGAGGGAGCGCATTGTAGAATATGCCGCCCAAGAGTAAGAAAGGAACGAAGAGTAAGTAATGTGTGCTGTTTCCTCGATCGAATTTTGGATCCATCGCCCTCTTATTCTCACAGCACCACCGGCGGTGACGTACTCGTCTACGCTCGGAAGAGGGGGGTGATTCGGATGGAACGCCAACTGCCCTCCCCGAGGAAAGAATCAAGCAATTGGAATCACAGACTCAGGCACTCGAGATGCAACTGTCGCACCAATCTGAGGACAACGCGAATGCTATTGCAGAATGTAGTGCTATCCGCAAAGAGCTAGCGGGTGCAACCCAAAAGTATGAGAATGAAAGAAAATTGTCTATCGACTTCGCACAAAGCATGACTCGTCAGTACAAAGGTATGCAGGATGACCTTCTTAACAAAATCAACGAGAGAGAAAGAATCATAGAATCCTTGAAGGACGAGTTGGAAAAGCTCAAGGCGATGCACAGAAAACAGATCGCTGACAAGGACGATGTTATCAAACAAAAAGATGCAGATGCCATTAAGAAGAGGGTGGAGGTTGAGGACTTGTGCAAGCGTTTCGCGAATCTGGTTGCGGAGGCCAGTTTAAAAATAAAGGTCAAGATTGCTGGTTGAGTCGAACCATATTTCTCTATTTTATCCACCCGGGGATGCCTCTTTCCAGTTATATCGACGTATCTGCACCTCAGGTACCTTATTTCTTATTTGTTACTGAATCTTGATAAAACTTCTTCATTGCGCTCAAAAATTTGCTACATTACAACATAATACACCTGTGATGAAAAGATGTAGTACATTATTCAAAATATGATGTTGAATATGAAATGAACCAAATTTAGTTGCCCTTTCGCTGATTTTGCAATGTACTCAACAATTGGGCACGGAGATTGGTGAGGTTAGCTCTACCACCTGTCTGAGGCTGTTGTTGTTGTTGCTGCTGCTGTTGCGGCTGTCGATTAAAAGAGATATTGGGTTGAGCAGCCTGTTGATGTTGAGCCTGACGTTGTTGGCCCTGCTGGTTGAAAGCAAACCCATTTTGGCGTCGATAAGGTTGATTATGATTAGATGGGGCCTGTTGCGGATGAGCTTGACGCTGTTGCCCCTGCTGGTTGAAGTCAAACCCGTTTTGACGTTGATCGGGTTGATTGTAGGTTGCCGTATATCCTTGATGTGATTGCTGGGCAGAGTTTTGTTGCTGATAAGCAGAAGTTGAGTTTTGACCCCACTGTTGCCGCTGTTGAATGTGGCTGTAGCAGTTCCCAGTCAGATCTCCCATAGTTTGTTGATTAAATACTCTAGCGTAGGAGTTATACTGTTCCTGCTGTTGGTATCCTTGACGGTATTGCTGAGTTTGACTGGCAGGGTGAGGTGGTAGCCAAATATTGGATGGGTGTGGAGGAGGTGGCGGAAATTGATGATGAGGTGGAGGCTGCCAACGCTGGATGGTAGGGACCTGTGGTGTAACAGGGAACTGTACTCCATTGAAGCGCTTTGGGGTGGGCTCCATCGAGCCCCATGATCTCGTGCCTGCTTGATTCATTTGCTTCCCGCGACCAATCTTCATGGCCAAATCTCTTTCATATGAGTTAATATTCATACTTCCCATACCAGACTGGTGACTTTTGTTGTGACCGCCTAAATTGGCAATGGTATCCCCACCACGATTGAGCCTTGGCCTTCGGATACGCTTATCTTCGTCAGTCAGGATGAATGGATGAAGGACTGCACCGGGTAAAATTTCACTCCTGTGTCCTTTTATGTTGGGCTCTGTGAAGGCAAAGCACACAGCCATATTTGGCTCAATATCAGAAGAGAAAATATCAGAAGAACGAGATATCTTATTTGATGTTGCGGGCAAGGGTACGATGCTGTCCTCGTCTAAGCTGTGCATTTCGTGGCTCAGTGGTTTGCGGAAGAAACCGAAAAAGCAAGATGTCCTCGCGATGTCCTTCTCTGCAAGACGAAATTTATCTTTGATGTACTCGACCTTGCTGTTCAAAATGAACATTGTTTCTTTGCTCAAGGGGTGATCCTTGTGAAGAAAAACGTAACCATCATCGAGACCTCTACTATTACACAGCAGCTCTTTTGGTGTCCATTTCTCCATGGTCGGATGTCTGTTGCAATCATGGCGGACGTATTCGTATTATTGACATGAGATATTCAGACAAATTGCATTGACGGTCTAACAGAGAAAGGCACTTACAATGCTGCAAGCAAACGTTCCTCATTGATGAATGGAAGTAAAACCACCCACAACCACGGCATGGCCTTGCCATTCGGGTCACAAGGGACATCTTTGGGGTAGAAGTCGATTACCGGCGATTCCTTATCTGACATCAACCAGCGTGCTTCCTTTGGGACTGCATGGGAAGAATCTTCTGGCAACACAGCAAGAAGTTGCTCTACTGGTTTGAACGGCTCACACAACTCAAATGACTCGCAATCTTTTTGAAATCTTTCTATGTTGCGAAGGTCGGATGCAAACGGAGCATAATGGAAGGGGAAATACCATTTCCAGGATGGGCAGCCTTCATAGTAGTATTTCATTACCCAACATAGACCCACAACGTAGGACCGGAATAAATGCTCTCTGCCACCGTGATTTTTGACATCATCCGCTTTGCATTTGTCGGTATAGTACCGATCCTACGGATTATTTTTTGTACACAAAAAAACGATGTATGAATCAGTCGTTGAAGCACAACAATGAGGGTACAACATTCAAAAGCAAAAGGATTGGCACTGACCTTCCAACCAGGTTCATGCAACCTAACATTATCCTTCACATTCTTTGCAAAATCATCCAGCTTAGCGGTTTCGATATCCTTTATCTTTTCCTTTATACTCTTCTTCGCTTCATCCATTGCCACCTTATCCTCGTCACTATCGTTCATTTCATCGTCGTCGTCATCATCAACGACAAAATCATCTATTACGAAAGCACCATCATTATTTTTGCCAGCGACGACCACATCAATTACATCTTCGGGGTTTGCGGAAATTTCCGACGCCTTTCGCTTCGACGCTGCGTTATTTTCCTCACATGCAACTGGATCTTCCATTGATGCGTTAGAAAGAAGTTGAAGTTTCAATTTGTCTGCTACCTTCGCATTGTCCTCCGCCGACGTCGATTTGGCCTTCAACTTTTTCCGCAATTCCTCTTTGGCCGAATATCCCTTTTGAAGCTTTATGTCGCCGCCCGAAGATGCCATGTCGCCCCCGGCCGCCTCAGCGGCATCCTTCTCGGCCATGATCCGGCTGGCCCGACCCAACTGCTGGAAGGACTCTTTCGGGGCATTCACAATACCACCGGCCGGCAACTTGTTGCCCGCGATTTTATTTCGCTTATGGTACGCCCTCCTCGACTTTTCATTCTCCTCGTTCTTGTGTTTCATTTCGAAGACATAGTCTTCTATGGAGCCGACCTCGGCCAAGATCACATCGACACGGTCGAGGTTCACCTTCCCACCATGATCCGTTAGGTAGCCGCCCAGGCCAGACAGCAGTCGTCGGTAAACGTTGAACAGATAGTCCAGAGCCCCATCGCGAATGTCCAAGCTGGGCAGGTGCGGCAGGAAATCATTGCCAACAAAGAAGCACATAAACACGATGTCATCGACTAGCCTTTCGAACGATACTTCCCCCTTAAATGGAGGATTCATGACCGACGCGAATTCGTTTTCCAGGTACTCCCTTAGTATCGGCACGCTCAACCTTTGCAACGGCTTGTTAGCATTCTCGGGCAATTCCATCGCCTCCGCCCCGACGGCCTCGTCCAGCATCTTCTGCTTTAGCGCGAATCCCGATTCCTCCCTCCTTCGTTCCGTCGCTTCTACGGACTGCCTGCCGAACAGCACCTCCTCTCGAAGGATATAAAAATGAGCCTCGTGGGTGGCCAGCGCTAGCATGATGAGATCCGCGTCTAGTCCGTGAAGGACGTGAACGAGGTTTGGATCGTACCCTTTCTGACCGCGCTGCTGACGAACGTGGGCCATGATCTTGTGCTCTCCCTCGCCAGGTATCGACGCGTCGCTGAATATAACCTTGATATTCTTCCACGCCTTGTCGGTGGCGATGCGCTCGCGGATGTAAAAACGCACGTATTCCGACAATTCGATCATGAAGTTCGTGCCGGGGGTGATGACGTTGGAATCCCAAGGCTCCTCGGAGGGGGGGGGGACGGTCACTCCCTGCTCCTCGAGTTCCTCCCTCACCCTGACTTCCGTCCCCGCACGTTCCCTCGCTTCCTGCGCCGCGCGGAACCTACGAGAGCGCTGCTGGTTCATCTTCGCTCGGGGCGCCACGCCGTCGATGGCGAGGTGGAGCAACTTGCGCGGCCTGACCGCCCGTACCAGCCTGTCCACGTAATGACAGACGTTCTCGTACATCTCCTGCTCGTTCTTGGGCTGCGGACCGACCTCGGGGTGCGAACACGCTAGTACGAAAGCAGACATGTGTTAGTGTTAGTGGCTGGCGATTTTGAATCATTTAAAATAGTAGAATCAAACCTACGATGAATGATGCCGTTCATGTCGATGTACAGATTATCAGCCTCGAGTCCGGAGGGGTTGGGGCCCGTGGCGTCGAAGGGGACGCGAACGGAGCCGTGCCCCCCAGCGAGTTGAACTCGTTCCTCGAGGACATCCTGGATGATCTTGGGATACTTCTCTGAGAGCCAGCGGTAGAACGCGGGAACTCCCATGACCGGACTTCGTGAGGTTTACGCTAACCCTGGACAACGATGAGAGGCATCGATCTCAAGAGCGGCTTGTTCTTCCGGTGCACTAGGTGTTCGTGAAGGATGGACGAGGCAGAAAAGGTCAAGACATCATAATGCCACACAAATATTTTTTTGCAGGGCGGGCCGAACAAGGGAGTCTGTCCATCTCCTCTCTATCTACAAATTAGTGTCGAGCTCCTTTTTAATTCCTATTATCTGCCACTCTATTTCTGTCCGTCGTTTCATGTTTTCGTTTT
>JALLBA010001102.1:0-11510 GCA_036939675.1 Cyclostephanos invisitatus
GGGGGGGGGGGGGGGGGGGGGGGGGCGGTGGGGGGGGGGGGGGGGGGGGGGGACGAGGGACAGTATTTGTTGTACCCGAAGACAAGGTCAGTACAGAAATAGTAAGTGAGAAAAATACCGCTGCCAATAAAACAGTAAACAACCGAGCGCGTACGATATCCCCCCCGCCCCCCCTTCTTTTGAAATCGAGATCTCCTTCTACAAGTTTTTGCATTGCCGACTTGAATTGTGGGGAGATTTTGCCAATTCCCATCACGATGGACCTATCTGAGTGTGCGTAAGTCTAAGTTTTTATTTTATAAAGAATGTGAAAAAATTATTGTGTTGAACTTTAAGAATTTGCTGTAGCACCAAAGGGGGGTTGGGGTTGGGGTGGTGAGGGTGGTAGTGGTTGTGGTGGTGGTGAGGGGTTGGAATGGTTGCATGGAATGAATCACCCGCTCTATTTTAGACCGAGACTTTCAGCCATTCAAGAAGAATTGATCATCCAACAACAAACCGGCCGGAAATTTTCAATTCGAGGCATTGATGCGTTCTAAATCCCATACGCTTTTGTTCGTTTTTAAGTCGAAGAAATACCATCGTTGTTGGCTTTTGGACCAAAAACACTCCCATCCATCGGGCAACTTGATCGTTGGTTTCGCATCGGGATTATGTAACTGAGTTGAGACGTCTTGTTGTTCTTGTTCTTGTTGCTTTTGTTGTGAATCCGTATGAAGTGCAAATGATTCTCCCAAATGTTTCGTAGGAGCGAAAGATTGTGCGGGCTTCTGACTTTGATTCGCCCGTGGTTGCTGTGGATGTGAATTCGTGCTCGTATCTGATCCTTTGCTGTTCAGTCGCATGAGTGGAATTGGGATTGGCGTTGCAGGCTGTAAATTCACACTCGTGTTTGTCCCTCCACTAGTCTGTTGCCCAAGAGGAGCTAAGACCGGTGTTGCAGGCTTCAGTATATCAGATTCAGGCGGTAGCGGTGCGCCGGAAAAGGATTTTTTTCTCAGTGGAAGAATGAATCCTTCTGGCAGATTGATATCATGTTTCGCATCTTGATCATGTAACTGAGTTGTGAGGTCGTGTTGTTGTTGTTGCTGCTGCTGATGCTGCTGCTGTTGTTGGTGTTCTTGTGAATCCGTATGTGATGCAGATGATTCTCCCAAAGGTTTTGGAGAAGCTGGCGGTGCGGGCTGCTGAGAAGGATTTGCCTGTGGATGCTGTGGATGTAAAGTCACTCTTGTATTTGATCCAATGCTGTTCTTTACAACAAGAGGAGATACAACATGATTCAAAAGGCGGGGATTCACGCTCGTATTTGTTCCTTTGCTCGTCTGTCGCCTCAAAAGAGGTGTTGGAGGCTTCTGGGTTGCAGATGTTGGCGGTAGCGGTGGTGGCGCGTGTTCTTCCGAAAATGAAGTTTTCCTCGGTGGAAGGAGGCATTCTTCGGGAAGCCTCTTCTTTGGTTTCACGTCGGGATTATTTAATTTGGTTTTGGAGTCCGTTTGTAATGCCGATGATTCTCCTGAAGGTTTAGGAGGGACTGGCAGCGCGTGCTGCTGAGATTGACTCGCCTGCAGGTGCCGTGAATGTGTATTCATGCTCATACATGATTCGTCACCACCCTTTTGCTTAATAGGACCTGAAATCGGTGTTCCGGGCTTCGGCGGTGGTGGCGGCGGTGTGCCAGAAAAAGAGTTTTTTCTTGGTGGTGGAGGAGGTCGTGATGGTGGTGGCGGAGGAGGCCGAGGAGACGCTGGCGCAGATAAAGGCGGTTTTGGTTTTACTTTCACGTCAGTTTGTTTTGCCCTTTTCGGCTCTGGTTCGAAGTTCATCTGTTGATTGGATTCATCAATCTCTCGTTTTCGCAAGGTCGAGAGTTGATTTGAATTCACTATCTTCTGGGAGCTTCGAGGTGGTGAAGAAGGAGGCGGAGGTTTCTTACCGGTAAATGCGGCCTCGCCTTCGCCTTCAACATGCGTTTCAAACGCATCGTGAGGGGGTGATCCAGGTGGTGTGCTCGGGCCATCAACTTTATGCAAAGGTGGGCGTTGGCTTGAGAATCGCTCTGGCACAACAGATCCGCCTCGTTTTTCGTGAAAAGGCTAAGATATGTTAGATCCCCAATAAAGAGTCACCTGTGACTCAACCGGTCCACGTATATAAGTTTGAAAAGAAATCACTCACATTGCCAAAATTGATCATCAACCGAGCTCGTGACCTCGCTTGAGGAGAGTCCATGAATTCGCCACTTGCGGCGTCGAAAAAATGTAGAGGGATAACATCATCATCAACGCTATACTTGGGTGATCCATCCGATGCTGTCGTGACAGCTGCACCAACTGCGCAGCTGCATCCGCAGTAATCGACAAAATTTGTAGGCGCAAAGCTCAATCTTTCTTTGAAATCGCCCATTCTTGCAATTGGAGAAGAAATCGTTTCATTTGCCCCAACGCCGGCCACTGTTATTAGCCGCTCATCTTTTGTCTTCTGATTAGGATTGCAGTGATGTACGTTTATGCCATCGTTATTCACACCTTCGATGTGTAGACCTCGCGTGGTAAGACCTGCAAAGATAACCGTAGTAAAATTTATGAAACCGAAGAAGCATGTGAGCAACAACGTGGTCAGTACTGATGAGAAGGAAGCAAAGGTAAACAAGTTGACTGACCTGTTCCGCCAAAGATCCAACGTCTACGCGATTCGTAGAATGCAAGGAGGCACGACGAAGGAAGCAGAATTATTGGGTCAAGAATACCAGTTTTGGCTGACGGTTTCTGATCTTTCTTGGGAGCTGGGAGATTCCTCAACATATTCAAATAACGGTGTTCTGGCATAGAAGGGTCATACTGCCCATAACCAAATAAAATTGCATCTCCACCTTGTTGTCCCCTTTTCAGCATTGATGGTTTGCGTTCTATTGATTTCATGCGACCAGACGCTAGTTGCGTGTCCTGCATTGAGCGATGTATTCGTTGCTCCATACCCCTGATCCTCTCGTTCATTTCCATCGCGGCTTTTTCTCCATTTTGAATCTTGTTCAAGCATATCGGACTGTAACATGGGAAGGGAAGAGTCTCATGGCCATCAAAGTTTAGCAAAGGCAGAATACTTGGGGGAAGCATTGGCGTAAGAACGTGACGAATCGCTGGCAAGTAGTAATGAGGTAACCGAAACAGGTAGGCGCGAAAGTCCGATTTCCACTCATCGTCCATGTGAATCGCTCTAGCAGATAAGACATTATTGCTTTTCTTTCTGATGAGACCTGCTAGTGCTCCCGATTTCGGCCCCAATTCATTGCTTTCTTTCTTCTTAAATACCAAGAGCTCCGTCTCAGCAAGCTGAAAAATGAAAATTGGGTGACTCGGTGAGAAAGGAACCCTTTATCGTCTTTCAATTCGGATATAAATCTTACCTTGATAAGTAAAGGGATCAATACATGTGGATCTGGGGGGAGTAGAGTCAGAGTAGGGAGCCTATCTGATGGCTGCGAAGAGCTAGTGGAAAAATCTTTTAACGACATCCAATCGTGTGGGACATGCAGAATGCCAATATTGAGAATGGCACCTCCTGCTTCGCAAGAAATTGTTGGTCGACCTGCCCCCCGAACGCAAACAGGAAAGTGTTCTCGTCCTTCTACTGTCCTTGGCGCATAAGACCTATTGGATGGCTCTGTTGCACTATTTTTTAGATCATTTTCGTCACCTCCCAACCAATCGCAAAGGTACACGTCTCGTTGAAGCATTCGGTTCATAATTGACGGCGGATTTTCTCCCGCGTTAATGAGTACTTGTTGAATCGAAACTTGAATCTTTTCTAAGTGATGCAAAGCTTTCATCACGAAGTATGGGTCAAATAAAAGCGATCCAACAGCCTGATAATTCCTGCTATAAAAGAAGAGGGGCTGGGAGGGCCGTGGAGGCAGGGTGTCTAGTTTCTTTGATGGAAAGTGTGATTCTGGCATGCACCAAATGGGGCTTTGTACGATAGTTGCTTGGTGCTGGGCTGATTGCACTGTTTCTGCGTGAAGAATCCAACGTGGTTGCTCACATGTTCCAGAAAATAAAATCATGGCTCTATGCAATGATGGCATAAACATCTTTTGTCCACCTTCCATACATTGGAAGGAGCAGACCGGCCCACCATTGACAAAGACGCTCGAAGCATTTGTCTGTCTTAGTGTCTCATCAAGCTGAGTTGGTGTTGACATGGATGGCAACCGCAAAGGATCGGCAATTACGTGTGCTTTTGGTCTAGGCGGAAAGATTCTCGTCAGTATTTTCGCTAGCGATGGCGTTGTTGAGTTGATTCGAAAGTGACAACCTCCAGTAACTTCACACAATGCTTTCAATGAATTGTGCAATGGTGGCGATGAGACATCGCATATATGCAGGATAAATATTCGTTGATCCCATCGAAATGCTAGTGTGGAAGGAATAGAAATGGCACGTAGAATGAAGTTTGTATCCTCGTCACGGAGTGAAAATTTGAAACGCTGAAATTCGAAGGAAGAAAAATGAACCTATCTTCGGAGTCCTTTACTCACGCTCTTTGTAAAACTCCCTTAAAGGCATATTGCCGAATCTCAAAGTGAGATCTCCACCTCCCTTTTCCGGAGGCAAAGACAAACATTCGCCATCTGTAAGCAATAGCAAACAAGCCGGCTGCAGTGGCGAGTCATATTTACTAGCAGGATTGCCGTCATCACCTCTGGGAGTACCGGCGTTGAAAAACTTAGTCATTTGATGCTCCATCCAAGGCAGACGGCCCATGCCGAAATTCTCAACCGATCTTCCGCGAGTAAGCCGATACCGAGATAGCAAGCTCAGTCCATGGGAGAGGGCGTGATTCAGTCCATTGGCACCTCCAGCCCATTCAGGAAACTTATCCCCAGATTCCGTATCTACTGACGTTATCGTCGATGGTCTCAACCTTTTCAGTTCGCGCTCAAAATCGGTTCGATCTGGTGGGTGAGGGACCATTATTCCCACTGGAAAATGAAGACCACTATGGATCAGGATGTGTGAACCCCTATCATTCTCCACAGAACCTACTAACAAACGCCCTTCAGCACCACATGATGAGTGCGAATCTATAGCATCGGAAACGGAATGCATCGAATGCGAGGAAGGTACCTCGACCGTCTGGGGCGACATCCCAGTCAATGAACCCCTGGAGGTGCTCCCCGAATCATACGCGGGAGGAGGTGCCGCATCCGGCTGCACGCTGGTGCTCAGCAATAGAAACTCGTCGAATTCTTCCAATCGTCCGACGTCCGGCTGCTGCTGCTTCCCGACCACCATCATCGAAGCCGCCTGCGCCGAGGCCATGAGGAACGACCTATTGTTTTCCACTATGCGTTTATCCATGCCGCGGGCCAAGTGTTCGATGGACATCTTAGCAACGTCCAATCTTGATATTCCCCTGGCGGATGCATCGCCGCCGTTGCCGCCGCTCGATGGCGCGGCCATGCTCGGGGATGTGTCCACAACAAATACAACAATCATTTTCGTTCACTATACTCTACCGGCTGCCCCGGCCTCCGCTGATCATGGGAAGGTCGGACGAGAAGAAGGTGAAGATGGGGCGGGTGGGATGGGGCGAAGTCGATGATTTGCCATGTTTTGACCGCGGGAAGGTTCCCGCCATCAAACCCGCGCGCTTCTGGGTTCTTCTTGTGCTCTCGTTTCATCACAGGAACGATGTCACGATTCCCATCGAAAGGGGATCGCACAAAGTCCGATGCTTTTGGATTGCCTCGAAGAATAAGCAATGATCGGGCATCGTCTCCCACGCCGGGCCATCCCCACCGTCGTGGCCCTCGCCGCGTTTTCCACGTGCAGGACGTCTCCCGCCCAAGCGGCCGTCGATCCGGCAGACCACCAAGCGTTCGCTGACGACCTCGTCGCCGTCCTACACACGAGGACGAACGAATGCACCTCCGCGCTTGGCGTTTCCATGGCATTCTCGTTGGTCTGGCCGGGATGCACGGGCGAGGAGGCTATCGATCAGGTACGCGACGTCCTTGGCTATCCCGATGGCTCCACTAACATGCAGCTCGTGTGGGACGGAACGACTCGGAACATGCTCGCGGCCGCGTCCGGACAGTGCCTCGGAAGCGTATGGGACGGCGCGTGCGATTCGGAGGCGCCCCTGTTGAAAATCGCCAACTCGATTTGGTTCGATGACGGGGACGTATTGAATGCTACTTACGATTCGATAGTCGGCGGATACGCGATGCAAACTGACTTCGAATCTCGGGAATCGCCCGTCGTCGTCAATCGTTGGGTCGAGAATTCAACGAACGGGATGATCGATTCGATAGTTGACGAAGGCGAGCCGTTGTTTCCGCCGTACGTTCTCATTGCGATCAATTCGATCTACCTCAAGGCGAGCTGGTCCGAGCAGTTCAACGAACGGATGACAAATCTTGATATTTTTTACGATTCTGCCTCGCGAACCAACGTAGTTTCCGAGGCTCATTTCATGAATATGGTGAACTATTTCGATTACTCGCACGATGCGTTACCGGGGTACCAAGTGATCGATTTGCCCTTCGACAATTCACAGATGTCCATGATATTCGTCATTCCGAACGGTGATGGCGGAGCAGTCCAATCGACTGGTCTTATTGGCATCTTGACTGCGTTGGAATCGACTAGAGTGGCGCTGTCGCTCCCCAAGTTCAAGTTCGAATCAACCTACGATGACATCAAGAGCGCTCTAATCCAACTTGGCATCGTTGCCCCATTCACGGATGGATCTGGGGCTCTTTGTGGAATGTTTGACAATATTTCTGATTGTAAAAGTCTTGTCATCGACGACGTAATCCAGAAGACCGTCATCGACGTCAACGAGAAGGGAGTTGAGGCAGCTGCGGTTACAGCTATCATGGTCAGCCTAACATCTATGGAACTCGAAGAGCCCCCACCTCCGGATCCGATCCTTATGATCCTCGACCATCCATTCCAGTTTTTCATCTACGACAAAGAACAAGAATTGATGCTGTTCGAGGGCCGGTTAGGTCTGCCCGAGGTCCCAGAAACTGAACCTGCATCCCCACTGCTAACTGCGCAACACCAAGACGCTAACTTTTGGTCGGATATATTTGGCGTCAACCCGATCGATCCGATGAAAAACGCGTCTTCTACTACCAATTCAACTGCACCTGAGTTTGGAAACCTGTCAAATCAGGAGACGTCATCGCCGGCATCACAGCCATTCAATGTGCCTAGCATAGCACCTGTGGTGGAAGAAGAAGGAACGCCAATTACTGAGACGACGTCAACTGAGGCGAATATGAACACCTTTATTCCAACGGTTGTTGAAACCAGCCCCAACGACGGGACGACGACAGAATCTCCCATTCCCATCGATGCATCTTTCCCTCAAGATGAAACGACGTCATCCTCTCCAGTGCCTGCGAGTCAATCCCATACCCAAGCAACTGAAAATTCAGCTCCCAAGGCTATGATTGTGATATCTCATTTTTTGATGATGGGGATGTTGGTTTCCTTACCGCTTCTGTCTTGAGTGTCTGTCGCACTTTATCACAGGGTACGATATCTCATGTTCGTTTTGAGTCCACAAATATTGAAGCCTTTATTACAAGGAGTGCACAATCTTTTGATTCATGGGAATGAAGAGTTGTCTTTTAGAAAATAATGGGGAAATCGTAATAGAGACAACAGGCCCTAAGTAATAAGGCATAATTCCTTCACTCTCCGTTAAAATCCTAAACATAAGAAATGTTGTTCGTTCCTAACGGATTCATGAGACATCGACGCATGATCGGACACTCTATCGCGTTTTCGAGGCCTTTTCCCCTGATCCCTATCAAACCAGCGATGACCGATACATTCAATGCAGCAGCTGTGTGCTGGAGACTTCATTCTTTGCATTTTGGCCCCTTTTTAGCTCTCGCTTCTTACACCGCGCTTCACATTGCCGAACTGACCCATCATGTCCAGGCTCGGATTAGCTCCTTTTCCGTGACATCACTGACATATATACTCTCGCCAGTCTCGGTGATGAGAGTCATTCGCTTCTCGCCATGGCGATGCTCAATGACGTCCTGCAGCTCTGTCAGGCCGATTCCAGATTATGATCGTGGGAAGTAGTCGGCAAATTGAGAATTTTCATGCAGATAGAACCCGGCGAACAAAATTCATATCAATCAGGCCGCGGAGGTGCCTAAGAATTACGCGGAAGAAATCATCTATGTTAAAGGCCTCGTCATGCATCATGTCTGCACCAAGGACGACTCCAAAAAGTTTTGAGAAGGTGCGGCCTACCGATTGGGACAAAAGGGAAAGAGTACTCCAGTAAGATGGACACCCCCAAAAGAGACAGAGACGCATAACAAAATCGAAAACAAGTGAATACAGCACTCACCATAATCGACACGACGATCGAGTTTGACTCTCAAAGATTCGGCCCCAACTTTTCCAACATGATTTGGATGGTCACTTCGACGATGCGCCCGATTGATTCAGTGACTTGTCCTCGAAACGCGATTCGACGAGGGCCCCGCCATGGGCCTCGAGCAGCTCGAACAATCCGACGACCGAACGAGCGCGAGCTTCAATACCTCGCCGAGTCCGTTGGATATAATCCGCGCGTCCTCCGATGCGATGGAGTCTGGATCGAGCAGGCAGGCGCTGAAACAATTCAAACTGGTAAATTACCCCTTCGAAGCTCTTATTCAATCTGTTGCTGTATAAAGATCATTGAGCAGCGGGAGGCTATAATTCAACGGGCACGCCCCCCCCTCTCGTACCGTCATCACCGCCTCAGTGTCAGCTGCATTTCTCCCCTTTTGATCTTCATAATGCTTTCGCAATTTGTGCGCCTCGCTCACGGCCGTCTTACGTAAAATTTCAAGGCCACGGACTTCCCCGCTGATGATGTACCAGGCGTTCCATTCTCTGCTACCGACGGCGTCCGGTTCCTTGCCGTCAATTTTTGAATACCGGACCAGTGCCACGTTGCAAAATCGAACAAGGCACATCATAGCACGATACTCCAGCGCATCCTCATGCCTTTCCAGCCTGAAACGCGACTTGATCGACGATGCGGATATGACGAGGCCTTCCCTCAGATGTTCGATGGCATTGCCACCGAGATCATCTGGGATCAGACTGAGAAAGCGGCAAGTGGATATGACGCTCTTCGCATTCAATCCCACAGAAGACTTCTCATTCTTTCTCCCATGTTCAGCCGACGAATCGGCTTGCATGGGGCGAGCATCGGGAGAAGTTGGAGGGACTCGGACGATCCACATGTCCCGATTATTCGCAATTAGGAGGAGATGTTGCCACTTTAACAGCTTCAGTTCTTCGTCTCTCGAGCCCGAGTTGACATTCAAGTCGATGCATTCTTTGTAGCCATCATCGAACTGGAGGTATCGAAGCAATTCTTTTGATTGTCCATTCAATATCTCCGTTGCCGATAAAAGACTCGCCTTAGGCTTTGTCTTAGAATCGCTATCTCCCTCGAGCAATGTGCCGAGAACATTGTCACGAGATTTTGGATTCAGCAAGTCAAACGGAAGCAGCGAGAATTGTTGACCTAAACCAATATCGCCGAGTATACGGTGAAATACCGCGAGGCTTACTTCAGTTGGCGAGGATCCATCTCCGTTGATATAGCCATACTTGGCAAACATATGACCGTCGGTATACTTTCCGTATGATACCACTATCGAATGGCCCGGTGGGATGGCGCTTTCGTTAGAGGCATGCACAACATAAGATGACGTCTTAGAGTCGTACCTCCAGATGGTATTTGCATTTGGGTGAGAGTTGTACATGTCAAGAAGTGGGCACATGGAGCGAAATTTGAAACCTTCGTTCTCATAGTCTGCGGCATCAAGGAAGATCCCGAAGTTGCTCGTCTCATACGACCTCATCTCTTCAATGAGAGAAGTTACTTTTCGGTCGTGTGGGACGCCCCAATTAGTCCCAGCGTCATTTGATGCCGACACTCCAAATGCACGGCTCAACACATTAATCCTCATGCTGAGATAATCGAAATATGAAACATTCTCTTCAAAATCGGCCGAGATAAGTGTCAACGCGTCGTATTCTGATTTTATCATCGTTCCATAATGTCGAATCAAATCATTAGTCACGGTGTAACGTGGAAACAATGCCTCCATTGTGTACGATGGCCAGAATAAAGGATGATTATGCGGATTCGAAGGCGATTCGGCTAACCTGTCAGAGACTGACGGAAGAACATCGAGGTATCTCGAAAGCTCACGTAATCGCTGCTTGCTGTATTGGTCTAAATCATTCCACTGCTGCGATAGATTGTATTTTCCATCATCGTTAATGCATTGCTCATCGGCAGTTGTACCCGATGAGCCCTCGGCCCGAGAACCGACGAAGACGCGAATCAAATAAACAGCGAGAAACGCACCACTGTCGAGGGGGTTTCCCGTATCTTTATGAACGGCAGCCATTTTCAAGCGTATTCGTCCCGTCGAATCATCTCCGTCGCTGTTAAACGTGGGATCCAATCCGAGAAATTCTCTCTGGATGTATTGATCTCGTAATGCATCCAAATCCCAAATTTGTAGGAGGCGTGGTAGTCTCATGACCAATTCCCCCGCTGGTATACCGACGTCCCTAGACGATTCACTTGAATCATACCCGAAACGATGAATGATTTTCCGCCACCACGGGAACGGTATTTCATCGAGAGCTCGTGAAAATGACACCCGCTGTGTCCTGTATTGCGGCTCCGCCGATAGTCTCGGGTGACAGTATCCCTCCCCCCCGATGACCGCATTCGAATCTGGCTCGTTCTTGCATACGAAGTTGTTGAGGAAATCCAGAGTCCGTTCGTCGCGTTCTGGGTCTTGCGATCTCCTTTCTATCAACTTGGGGGATGCGATAGTCATTGCTAGTTATACTGCCATCGTTTCTTTCCCTTGATAAGAACGCATACAGAAAGGATATCACTAGCCCGGACATAACGATTAGGGTATAACCATTTAGAGTTGGTTGCATGCGGTTTTCCCCCGGAGAAGAAAAACGGAGCTTCCTACGATCGTCCCCCTTCCTCGACGATGGGTTCTTGGATTTCGGCCTCACCGTTTTTCGATGACTACCGTGAGCGCCATCATCGAGCGAATCGGTGCGTTTGACACCTCTTGTCATTGTTAATGTCGTCACCCGACGGTTCAGAGGCGCCCTCGCCGCACGGGAGTAACAGGTCGACGCTCGAGCCCTCTCACAGGACAATTTCGGCAACGATTATTTTCAACCGACTTGACAAGGGGGCGTGGGTTTTTAGCCCCCCCAAATATTTGTCATCATTTGCAGCTTTTTGCGGCGTTTAGCGTTTAGCGATCATTTGCAGGGTTTTGCGGCATTTTGCGGCGTTTAGCGGCAAATTGGCGACGACCGCGAGCGCGCCACAAATAAATGTAACGTTAAGGTACTATTATCCTCGGGTTTTATGTGCGGAATTCAACCGAAGTCGTATTTTCAAAAATTTCACTCTAGCTTCTC
>JALLBA010001103.1:0-10615 GCA_036939675.1 Cyclostephanos invisitatus
TTTCCTCTTCCTCCGACGACGGCCGTTCCCCCCCATCCCCCAATGTCGTGCGAATGCGCAATACGGTACCGGCGGCGAGGGGTATCGCATACACGCACCCCTCCTCGTGCGACGTAAGGCCGTTCTGCCACTTTAATGAAAAACGGCGTCGACGAGTAAGAAGAGACGATGGCTAGTTAGTGTTGCGAGTCGATGTTAGACGAAACAACAATCAAATGCACACACTTGCCTTGTTCTGATGCAATCGTTCCATGTTCGTTTCCCTAAGATTCGGCCCGACGGAACGCGCAATTCGCGTCGCGGTATCCACGCGCAGCACCCTCTCGCTCCCGCTCGGGAAGCAGTAAACTCGTCCGTCGGTCCCGGCCATGGCGCCGAGGTATTTGTACCTGCCATCCGATCGATGACGGCCGGTGGATATATCGGACGCGTCCCGTCCCGTTAACGTGTACAGCTCCGGCTCGGGGAATAACGACGACGACGACGACGACGATGCGCCGCCGTCGTCGTCGTCGTCGGGAGGAGGGGGGGGGGGATACGCCGCCCTCGACGACGGCACGATGCACAATACCCCATCCGCATTGTTCGGGACGCAAACGATGGTCCCGTCCGACGTCGTCGATGACGCGGCGCCGTGCCAATTGTGCGAGTCGGGGGGATACGATCCGTGGACCGTGACCAACACGCGCGATTCGGGACACCTCGACGAACACGCACCATCGACGACGTCGTTTTCGTGCCCCATCTCGCCATCGTAATTGACGCCGCTGGCATCGATCCTCAATACTCCCGATGCGTTCTGGGGTATGCCGTATATCGCGCCATCGGACGTGCCAACGACTCCGCCGTACCACTTGCACCTACCGACGTGATCCGGCCCGACGAAGGATATGTTTTCGGTGAGCGGATCGATGCGCAGCACCCTGCGCGACGATTGGGGTATGGCGTATATGCAATCGTCGTGGGGGGATATCGATCCGCCGTGATACTTCCAAGGCATGTGCCTCTCCCTGTGGGCGAGGCTCGTCCCGCCGGTTCGATTCGTCCCTTTCCTCCCCTCCCCCCCCGCGACGTCGACGTCCCCATCGTCGTCGCCGTCATCATCCGCATCGGTCGTCTCCTCCCCGTCGTCGAAATACTTCTCGTAGGGTATGTCCAACGTGCTCACGTCGTCCGTCGCGGTATCTATCCTCAGGACCTTGTCCGAATGACACGGCAGGCCGTATATTATGCGCCCGACGACGATGCCCCTGAGCCACTTGAATTTGCCGGCCAATATGCAATTGGAGGAGTCGAATACCGGCCCTATGGGATACACGTCGTCGGTCGTCGTGTCGATGCACAGTACCCTCGCGGCGTGTCCGGGTATGCAATATATCTTGGAATTCGGACCCTCCTCCCCCCCGAGATATAGGGAGGTGCCGCGCAATGATCGTTGGTCCGATTTGAGACCTCGCCGTATCGGCCTCGTCTTCTTATCATTAGTACTCGCATCCTCGTCCTCGCCGCGAGGGGCGGTGGTGTCGAGGGGGGAGGGAGGGGGACCGTCGGTGGCGTAGAGATAATTCAGGTCCGGTCCGCCCATGGCGCGGTGGGAGATGCGACTCGGGGGAAGGAGCGGGATGGGCGGGGACGATGTCATGGTTCCAAAAGATACTATTTACCCACCATTGTTAACTGCCATCACATCCCATTCACCCATCACCATGAGCGAGCATGTTGTGTGTGGCGACGACGAGCGGGCGGGCGGCGGGCGCGGGGCGGACGGGGGAATGAAGTGCGCGCGCGCGCGGCATGCCGATCTTTTTTCGCGGGAAGAAGTGGTATGTTCCACGTGGCGTCATTTTGTTTCCCGACAAACCAAAACACAACTCAGTCAGATGATTCGACGATGACGATGACGATCCCAACGAATAGGATGATGGCCGCCCTCGTCGAGAACTCCCACGTCATCTCCCTGGCGAATTGGGCATGGGGAGGAGGATCGTCCGTTTCATCCACCTCCAACCCCACCGTGTTGGTCGTCAATCCCGCGTATTGTCTCGAGTCGCTGCCCTACCTGCCGTCGTCGTGTCTATCCCCCCTAATCGCCAAGGTCGTCGGCATGTGCATCGTACTGGCATCGTGCGTCAACAAGGCGCCGGTGATCAACAACATCATCAAATCGAATAGCGTATCCGGATTATCGTCGACGTCGATATACGGCGAGATTATACTGTATTCCAACGCGTCATTGTACAATATATTGCGGGGGAATCCGTTCTCGGCGTTCGGCGAGACGTTCACGGTATTATTGCAAACGATGATCGTGGCGGTATTGTTTTGGCGTTATCGCTACGATGACGACGAGGTTCGCAGTAATGCGAAGAGTGGTAATAGGGGTCGAAGGAGGAGGAGGAAGGACGTGGCATTCGCATTGACGGGGTATTGCGGGTACTTGTTCGTGGTCTTTTACGGTGAGTGTGTGTGTGTGAGAGAGAGAGAGAGAGAACGCGCACGTCATGTCGCCGCATAGGCAGTCCAGCGAAAGTCAAAATAGTCTCCGACCATGATTTCTCACCCGTCCTCTCGTCGCCGCACCACCACCCAAAAAACTAAAATCTCGAAACATCTCAACGTCCATATCTCCGTTCCCGGGTGGCATGTTGTATCATAGTCCTAACGCCATCGACGCACTACGTCCTAATGGTGTACAATCCCATCGTCCTCGTATTAACAAGGGGGGCGCAAATCGTCGAGAATCACGTTAACAAGCGCACGGGCGCACAGTCCATTACCACAATAGGTATGAACCTCGCGGGATCGATGGTCCGTATAGGAACGACCATCAAGGAGATCGGATTCGATTTTCACATCCTGAGATCGTACGGCACGAGCGTATTGCTGAATGCGATGCTGTTCGTTCAGATAATCCTGTATAGGATGAATACGGAGATTTTCATGGAGAAGTTGAGGGATAAGAAGAGGGAATGAGGACCCATCGTACTATTTTTACCGCCCCTTGGTAGCCTCGACCCTATTGAGCTGCTCAACTTGGGGGCGTTTGTATGCGACGGTGAAGACGTTAAGCCGGAGGCATTCTATCCGGATATGTGAGAGAATGTCGCTGCCAACTTGGCTGGTGTGAACATAATGGTGGCTTAATCCGGGGGTGTTCCTTCAGGCTCTAACGGGCGGTGAGACTTGCGGTGGTGGAAAAGTTGACGATTATTGCATCCGTCTCAATGTGGAGGAATATTGCAGTCAATTCGATCGGCGTGGAACTCCAAAAAGCTGATTTTGAACACACATCGCGTATGGGGAATTTCGCTCATGGCGGTGAAGCGGGACGAACGTAGATTGCAGCAGGAGAGAAAACGTCCTGTGACTAAGAAGTGATAATGGCACACATCTAAATGATTTTTGTTAAAATTCACTATGGTATTTGAGCGATGAAAACGTCTTCGACATCAGATGATGGAATCCGCTTGTTGTCGGGAGGTGGGTGGACGTTGAAACACACACATACATGACCAAGAACATCAATAACGATCCAAACTCACAATCCACCCGATGCCTTCCAGGTTTGCTTCATCTTGATCCTTTCGACGATGACTTTGATCTTCTGAAGTTTCGATACATCGAGAACTGGTGATATTGACGTAGATCGTCTGTCGCCGGGCATGAAATCGTCATTCGAACGCGCCTCCGCATAGTCGAGGGAGGCCGTGACAAGATCCGAGAATATGTCAAGGGACTGAAATAGAGTTGACACGATAGACAAAAAAAACATCAATAAATGCACGACGCATGGAATCATTTGAGATCGAAAGTTTTGAATTCACTCACATCCAACGAATGTCCCAGCTCGTCCGATATCAAGGTGTGTCGTTCTTCGTCATTCGCGGCCCTCAGCGCGTATGCCAACACCCTGAGATTCCTCGCGTGCGCGTCGTTCCCGACGACCGCCTCGACCTTCACCCGGTCCCTCAAAAGCTTGAGTAGCAGCAGGATCTTCTCCTGCACGGTCATCGTGATCAGGAGGGCGTCCGAGGCCGCGCCGCCCGCGCCTGCGTCTCCGTTCCTGGTGGTTTTTTCCAATTCCTCCCGCAGCATCCGCCGTACGATGGGCGTATTGGGATCGATCGTTTCTATCATCGTCCCGTCCTCGCCCCTGGTGACGTTCCACATCAAGTCCGCCTCGTCTTCGCCGACATCATCGCCGTAGTATTCGTCGACCAACGGAGCGACGGGGGGCCTCTTCACCCGTCGTTCCTGCGATCGTATCGCCTCCTCGAGGTACCTGACCAAGGCGAGGTTCAACTCTCCGCCCTCGGACGACGATCTCATCATCCCCCCCCGATCGTCGATGTTATCCCCCTCCCTCGCCATCCCCGCGAGTAGTCGATCCAATCCCTTCACCCCCTCCTTGACGAGTACATCGAGCATCATCGTCGACGTCTCCCTGGCGATCCTGCGTACCTCGGCCTTGCGATAACCCTCGAGGAAGGACCCGACCTCCTCCACCACCCTATAATGTCCCCCGCCCTTGGACCTGTCGTCGGCGTTATATCCGTCGTGTCCGATCGCCTGGAGCTCGTACTCCGATAGCGCCTCCCTCAGGACACGTCCGTCGCATGCGCGCAGGGCGGAGGATGATCCGGACAGGACGTCGGGAGGGACGCGGTCCGGGTCGAATCCCACGAATCCGTACGGCGACGCGAACGAGTTCGATCGAAAAATATTGCCGGCGACCCCATCGCCCCCCCCGTCGTCGCCGTCGTCGTTATCGTCGTCGTAGTTGTCCTGGAACGCGGGAGCGCCCGTGGTGGCGAGCAAGTTCCTCAACAATTCGGATATCTCCCGCTTGGCCCACTCCGCGCTTTCCGTCCCCGCGCCCGCGTCGCCGGTCCCGCCTCCTCCTCCTCGCCTCCTCGCCCCGCCCACGGCGGCGTCCTGTTCCCCCGTAGTCCAATTCTCGTCGGCCGTCGTTCCCCTCTTACGTCGATATTGCGATGCCGCGTCCAACGAGAAGTCCGTCGCGACGCCCGGCTGATTCGTCGCGCTCGTCAGGTCGTTCCGATCGGACGTGGAATATATCGTCACGACGCGCTCGCCGTTCGCGTTCGGCATAACGTCGATGGGAGGGACGGGGGCGGTGATTAGGGACGGGGATTTCCCGCTCCCCTTCCCCGCGGCAACGGCGGAGGAGGCGACGTGCGCCCTCCCCATCCCTGGCGTCGACGTCTCCGATGCCGCGTAGTAGAAGTAGCCGCGAGCCTCGTCGTCGTATTCGTCGTCGTCGAATTCATCGAACGACGTCCCGTCGTCGTCCAATATGGAATGTCTCGCCTTCCCCTCGAGGTTCGACTCGACCCTCCTCGCCCTACCGGCCCGTCGGGCCCTGTCCTCCTCGGCGCGTGATTCGGCATATTCGCGCAACCGACGGAGCATATCGCGTTTCGTACCCGACGACGACAGGGAGTAGGACTCGCACAGGCCGATGAGGGTCGAGACGTCGACGGACTCGAGCAGCGCCTCGTCATCGTCGTCGTCATCGTCGATTATCATCCCCCCGTCCGTCGATTCGGACCGCCTCGCGATCGACCACGAAGGCGGCGGACGCTCGTCGACCGGCGGCGGTCGCCGCGGTCGAAAGATGCGACCGACGGCACGATGCCGTCGCGGGGGGTAGCAGTGGGGGGTCGACGGCAGCAACGCGCGGGAGCATCCGATGATGGTGGTTGACGATAGGATGGCGAATAAGGAGGCGGCGGCGGCGGCGGCGGCGTCGATTCGTCGGGCGATCATCGGGGATTATTGTATCTCGCTATCCCCCGACGGAAGATCCGGATTGTGCTGAAGAAAAAATGAAGAAGAAAAAATGATGGGCTTCGACTGCTGGTGATATTGATGATGGAAACGACCTACGGACCATCAATTCGCGGGGGATTTAGGGGGGGTCGCCCCCCACTTCCAATGTTAAGGACGTCGTCCTTTTGTGAGGACGCGACGTCGTCCTTTTTGTTCTGGGGGTCGGGGCCTGTCAAGAGTTCATCCACCCACCGAACTCGGCCACAATTCTTTCGTTTACGTAGGAATCCTTTTTTCGTCTCTTCCATTCAATCTGGATCGCCTGACGCAGGTTAAATCCAGTGTTGATGCCTTTTCGCAGGATCTTTAGAAATCTCCACAACTCTTCCTTTACAAGATATAGTGCCCACATCTATCATCATTACACCCCAAAACTCCAACAGTTAGGCTAGCAACAACAACTCATGGCAAAGAGGAAAATGTCAGTTAACAAAATCCCCGTTACAGTGCTAACAGGTGCGTAAATGAGTTTGTGTAGCATGCTATTTGCTCTTCTCCTGCTGGTCGTGCTGTATTCATTTATGTATCGACCGATGCGGTTCGCGCCACGAGATCAGGTTTCCTGGGATCCGGCAAGACGACTCTGTTGAACCGCATCCTCAATGATCCGACCCACGGCATGAAATTCGCCGTCATCGAAAATGAATTCGGCGCGATTGGAGTGGACGAGAAAATTTTGCCTGAAACGGTCGACGAGGAGGTCATTGAGGTTATGAACGGCTGCATTTGCTGCACCGTCCGCGGTGATCTAGTCGAAGCCCTCAAGAGGCTTCACAAGCGGGTTGATAAGTTCGGTGAGTTGTTTTGCGCCACATGCACATGTACCAATCTTGGTCGAATTGCCACGCATGATACTAAGCTTGCCATTTCCTCTTGCGAAATTCCTCCGCCATTATCTCGTGCAGATGGAGTCATCATCGAAACCACGGGTCTCGCCGACCCTGCCCCTGTTGTGCAAACATTCTTTGTGGACGAAGAAATCAGCGAGCTGTACAGCCTTGATTCTGTCATCACCGTTGTCGATGCCCATAACATCCTCGATAGGCTGGCCGAAGAGAAACCGTGAGTAAAATTATTCTGTTATTGGGGATGGTATTCTTCGCGGTGAAATTAGGATAATCCATTACTCACACATCAACGCATTTATTTTTAGGGAGGGCGTGGAGAATGAATCAGTTGAACAGATCTGCTTCGCGGACAAAGTTCTCCTCAACAAGATCGATCTCGCTGACGAGGACACGCTTAAAAAGATTGAAGCGGAGATTCGCAAGCTCAACCCGACCACCCCTATTTTACGCTGCCTTCAATGTAAGGACCCGTGTTACTATCTTTGCCGACGGTTATTAACAATTCAACTCATTCCATTCGATGTCATTCGTCAATGCACTCAGCTGAGGTCAGCCCAAAGGAGCTTCTAAACATCAAAGCGTTTGAACTCCAGCGCGTTCTCGACTTTGACCCCGAGTTCCTTGGTGAAGAACAGGAGCATCAGCATGACTCCTCTGTCACGTCCGTATCTTGCCGTATCAAGGGGAATGTGAACCAGACTATGCTCTCGCGTTGGATCTCACGCCTCATCAAGGAGGATGGCGCCAACCTTTACAGGTACAAAGGTATTCTGTCCATCAAGGGCGTCGATGAGAAATTCATCTTCCAGGGAGTGGGCATGCTCTTCAACGGAGATATCTCCAACATGAAATGGACCATACCTGAGTGAGTGTTATATTCTCCTGTATCAAATACCTGAGCATTGCGCATCCTAACCTTGTGCATATCAACCACTCATGTATTTCCAGATCTGAGCGAGAGAACATCTTTGTGTTCATCGGCAAGAACCTAGATCACGAGTGGTTGAAGAGTTGCTTCAAGGCATGCCTCGTGGGTGACCTTCGTTTCAAGGTAGGAGACAAGGTACAAGCCAATATTGGGGAGTTCGTCGATGGAAAAATCATCAAGCTATGGGATGATGGCAATGCCTACCGTATTGAGTTGGAGGATGGCGAGCGCACTAATGTGTACGCACCTATTGATGTGGACACATATGTTAGGGCCCGTAAATAAAATGTAGAAGCTGAACGCAAGAAGCGATGAGGTTAACAATTGTAATAACTTCATTACGCCATTGGTGAGAGGCTATAACTGACTCAACTAGGTAAACTGATCAATGCAGGGAAATTAACTAAGAAGTCGGCAATCATGATTTTATCTCCTCGTGTTAATATTGTCACCAGCATTATGGTCCCGATTCTGCCAGAGAGTTCAAGACATAGTTTTCTCTTTCCTTCCATAACATTGAAATTAAATTGAATGAGTAACGCTCAAATCAACCACACATGAAACCTGTATTCCACACATCAAACGACCAGGGGAATAACCGCCCATTTCCTTTCGATTGGATAGTCGTCGAACTTCCGGAGGTACCAATTGTGATGTGCAACCCCCCTCGGTATCAAATTGCTCGCCGTGTAAATGAGAAAGGCCACCGATGGCAGGGAAAGTCCGGACGCAATCGAGAATCCTAGCCATTCAATTATCTCCCCTAGAAAATTAGGGCACGACACGCGTGCGAATAATGAGGACCGGGGTATGTAGTACTCGCAATCCCGATGCCGCATCGTCGTCGATTTCTCCCCATCGTTCCCAGTCGCAGGAGCGGAGGGGGGGGTGTTTGCCCTACGCAAATTCCTTAGAACCTCGTCCGAGGATACGTTCACGCCCATCCCCACGAAGAATAGGCATATGCCCGCCCACCTGAATATATTTCCCAACTCCATTGATAGGTTCAGGGGAGGGTGCTCCTCGATCTGCGCCAGGTGGAAACATTGCAGGTAACCGTTCCATGACGTTATCAGGGCCGCGCAGACCGTGACGAGCAATGGTACTTCGTGGCTATCGGGATTCATGCGCATTGGATATACGATCGCTCTATTGGCGTAATGGAGCGTGAAGAGGGACGCGAGGACAATGTTGGTGGATATTTGCATTCCTCCTGGACGATCGGATTCCGACGATAGCACCATCCTCATCGGGGAGTCAAAATCGCGATGATACCAACACCAGTACCATAACCAAATCAAATTGGGACACTCGAATAGGAACCAACTTATCCTCGCGTCGAAGGCTGGCCCGAACCACCAACGATACTCCGATCCTCCGTTGTTTCGTGGTTTCGGGGGAACATGTCGACCAAATGGCGCAACTATGACATATCGAGTGACGAGGTAGGTGGGAAGGGATGACAGAAGGAATAGCTTTGATAAGAGAGTGTGGAGTTCGATTTGATCAAGCGTTGCGACCATCTTTTGGTTTGTGCGGCGACCAAAAACACCCTACGAATAATACATACTCTACCATCATAATTCCACCATAAAAGAGTAGGTTAGAATACAATCGTGATAGGTTGTGAAATGAATATTACTTAAAAAATGGATTTGATGAAAGACATCGTATCGCACTACACTCCTATCAAACAAGTTCGGGGTTTTGGTGACCGCCAATAGGTACATCCAATAATCAATATTCACGCCCTTGATAAGGAAAGTAGTGATGATACCAGGGTTGTTTTGATTTGGTCGTCCGTCTCAGTACTTAGGCTTGTTCATCATGATAGCATTATTAACTGTTATCGTGAGGAATAGCATATGCATAGGAGAGTACTTTGTGTTATGTATCAGACAGATTATTATGACAGGACAGTTTTAACTCGCGATGTTTAAGCTATCTTATGCTCAGAACTATGCGAAATAAATCGTGGATATGGGAGCGAGACGATGTTTGCTGGATAGAGGAGTGCCTACAAAAAATTGAAAAGGGATAAACTTAAGATTTAAGGGGAAGAAGACGGGGCTGGGGATGATTTCGCGAGAAGCAGAATCTGATGAGACGACTGGAGTAGCATGGAATTGAGCTCATTAGACAAATAGATCTTTGATGTTTGGGTGGATTTTAGAAAATCCAGTTGAATAGGGAAATGAGACATCATCATGTCGCCATGATTTTGTCTCCATCGAGTTAGACAGTCGAAGATGTTGTTTAACCGCCGAAACCGTAGAGGGTCTTTCCCTGGCGCTTGAGGGCGTAGACAACGTCCATGGCGGTGACAGTCTTACGACGAGCATGCTCGGTGTAGGTGACGGAGTCACGGATGACGTTCTCGAGGAAGACCTTGAGCACACCGCGGGTCTCCTCGTAGATGAGACCGGAGATACGCTTGACACCGCCACGACGAGCGAGACGGCGGATGGCGGGCTTGGTGATTCCCTGGATATTATCGCGAAGGACCTTGCGGTGACGCTTGGCGCCTCCCTTTCCAAGACCTTTGCCTCCTTTTCCGCGACCGGACATGTTGGATTGTTTTGTTGAAGTGGTGGTGAAGACGATAAGAATCGTTTTATGGCAGCGTCGTCTGGCAGGCAGGGAGGGTCGTCCATTTGTTGCCGCGCCATCCCTGGGAAATGCGTTTGCGTAGATTGAACACAAACGCATACCACACGTTGATTCGTACGACGTCGTCAGTATTGATCGACTAGTGTTAAGGTAAACTGAGTAAGTCAGCATCAATGTCATACTGATCCTATTTAGTTAGCTTTGTTAAATATATTTTTCGCAAAACACATCATTGAATAATTCTTTGTGCACTACTAAGCCATGGCGCGGCACACTCGACGGACAGGACGCCTCTCTTCTTTCTCTCTTCAGCTCTCGTCCTCGATCCCTCGTTGTCTCACAAAACAACAAAACAAGCATCAAAATGGCCCGCACC
>JALLBA010001104.1:0-11501 GCA_036939675.1 Cyclostephanos invisitatus
TGCCACTCACTTTTTTGGAGGTGGCAAGAATTGCCAAGAGTACGAGCCTATTTACATAAAAGTGACCCTGCAAGTGGAGCTATCAATGTAAAACGGCTGCCTTTGAAAACCCCCTCATGCCCCGGGGTGGGGTCATCTCATAGGTCGCATGAATGAAGGTTTTGTTCCGAATTCCTGCAGTTACAGATCACCCCGCACGATGAAATCTCAACAGAGGAACTCGTAGCCGAGAAGAGAGATATCGTAATGTACGTACCTACATAAGTTTCATTGATGTCTAGAGTACCCAGCTGTCTTCTTTTTCCGTCCAGTGTGTCGACGGTCCGTCTCAGGACGATGGCACGATCCTCTTGTTGTTCCACGTTTCCTCTTTTCGGTGAGGAGTAACAGGTCTATTCTTTCACTCATCATCATCATCATCATCCCTCTCTTCTCTAGAGAGAGAGTCTCCCCGGTCGCGTCCGAAACTCTCGGCATGCGGGAGATGGGCATCGTCGATTGAAAATTAAAAAAAGGAGACCCCGACTTCCTTCACCTGAGAACGAAGAGAATTTACGGCGAGGAGGGGGGCGGGCGCGACGATGACGGCGATGGAAAGCGATCGTCACGAACCCCTCTTGAAGGCATTGGACGACGATTACGTCCTCCCGAGTACTCAAAATATCGTGAATTCGGGGATGATAACGATATTCGCCTTCCTGGTGCCGTTGTTGACGATGGAGATCAATTACTTCCGTTTGGCGATATACAGGAGCTACAGGAGGCAATTGCACGCGATTGATAAACACAATAATCGCAATCGTTGTCGTCGTCGACACGTCGTCGTAATCGGCGATGGAGATGGCGGCGACGACGGGGTTGGAAGGAGGACTGGTATGGTGGGGGAGGAGGGGGCCGTCGCATGTCCAACGTCGTATTCGTCGTCGTCGTCGTCGTCTTCTTCCTCTTCGTCTTACCGTGCCACCGTCGCCACCACCGCCACCGCCGTGATCGTCGGGGGGGATGACGTCGTCGAATGCCCACGTCGGGACGACGACGATGTCGATGCAACGTCGGAGGATGGAGGGGGGAAAGGAAGAAACGGGAGAGGAGGAGGAGGATGCGATCATTTAGGATATGAAGAGCGTCATCTACGTGCCGCGACGTCGTTCGAATCCTCCGCCTCGTCGTCGTTCTCATCGGCAGTCGAGTATCTCGTCGACGATGCGATCGCCACGGCCACTTCATTACTGAGCGACGTCTTTCCCAATAAAATCGGGCTGATTCATCTTCGTAGTAGTATCGATCGCGAGATCGATGACATCGCGGACGTGGACGAAAATCATCCTCGTCGTGACGAAAATGACGCGAACGACGGCGATCGCGGTGGGATGGGAGGGGAGGGGGAGGATGAAAAGGGGGGGGACGACGACGCGAACGAAAATCGCGATCGCGAATCGGCGATATCATCGCTACTGACGAGGAGGGCATTGCATTACGAATCGATACGACGCGCGTCCGCACAGGCGATTATATCGTCTCTATCGCTGTACGTCATCACGGCAATATTCGTGGGAATGTCGACGATCGGATTGGATCCGAGGGTGATCGCCATCATCACCGGTACGAGCAATTACGTCGCGGCGGTGATGATCGTCATCATCACCGCAAAGGTACCGCAGTGGGTGAGAGTTCGTTGTATACATATTTTTTGTTTTTGATGTGGAGGGATGGGATGGGATGGGATGGGATGGGATGCGTGGAATCGTTATAAAGTGTGTATTCATTTCCTGTCTGCGTGGGGATATCGTAACAAAGGGAATGAGGGGGTGAGGGTTTCAGTCGTCCCCGTTCGGCCGAGTAAATTTCTCTTCGCTAAATTCGCGCTCCTTCTACCGTCTTGATTTTGATGCCGATACTCACCTCCCACCTCCTCCCATATCTCTGCTTGTTTTTCGTCGTGATGCATCCCAGACTGGAGTATATCATCAGGGTGCCATGCGATTAGTCAAATGCTCCTCCAACTTCTCACCGAATTTCGAGACCCTCGACCTTCACGATCCGACGAATCTACGTAAATTGCGATATAACGTTCGACTCGGAATATGGTTCCACTTCTCCAAATTCTACATATTGCTCATGCCGTTTTACTGCGGCGTGCAGCAGGCGACGATACCCCTATCGTACGCGATAGGTGGATCGTCTGGCTTCGTGCTCATGTGGGCGGTGTTCCGTGAGTACTTACCTCGATAGATGACGGCGTCTGTGTGTGTGGGAGGGATTCCTCTAAAGCATTGGAGATCCATGAGATCTATACATCCCCTCCTCGCCATGTGTTGTTCATTCTTTGCACACCCCTCCCATTTGCTGACATTCCCTTAACCCTTATCCCCCCCCCCCCCCCCGAAGTGGTACACGAGAAGTACATTCGATATCGGAACGTCGTGTCCATAACGACCATTGTCCTGCTCTCGATATTATCCTCCTTGATCTTCACGCGCGGGATGGCATCGATACAGGCGATATGGAATTGGCATTTATTCGACGACGAGGACCTCCTGGTGGTGGTTTCGTTCTTCGCCTGGTTGGCAATGTCGGCGGCCGTGCACGGTCTGTTCGTTTGGCACACGCTGAGGACAGAGGTTGCGAGGGTCGCGGCCGCCGATCACAAGTTAAATCCAAGCGTTGGCGGAAAGGAGAACGATGAAGTCCGCGTCGATGATGCGAATGGGGATGGCGATATCCCGTGCACGTTAAGGAGGAACGTAACGAGCGGCCATTCCTCATCGAAATTGGACAGCAACAGTGGCCATGGTACGATGAGGAGGAATATCAGCTATTCGTCGTTTGTGTTCGATCCGTTTACGCACTTCAAGGAAAAGGAAGGGAAATGTCAGTTTTCGAATCATCCGGACCTGGACGATGATTTCACTAAAGACTCAACGGACGCCCCAGCGTTGTCCTCTGATCCAATAGATGCCGACATAGGCGATGGCGAACGAGGCCGGACTCCATCCGCCGCCCCTTCGATGATGGACTGCGATGGTGACGAGAATCAACGGGGCATTGTTGGTTTTTACATCGAAACGCCGTTAATGGTCGTGGACGATAATGACTTGGCGTTGGACATGGACAAGGATGACATTGACAAAGAATGTGGGTCAGGTCAGAAGGACGACGATGACGCAGGGGCTGGCATAAATCCGGCGACCGCATACCCGGTGGTTAAACCCAAAGAGGCAACTTCTGACGCATGCTTCGCAGAGGTGACGATGAAGTCGGAAAAGAAGCTTCACTTGGCGTGCTGCAAATACACATGTTGTGCCGTCTTTGTATGGAACACCCCGGAATATCATCAGAGCTCGCGTCTTTGGAAGATCTTATGTTGGATCAAGCTCATTGTTATCACTCTTTCATACGTCATTTGCCTTTACTTTGTTGCTGTAAGCATCGGGGCCACGTCTCAGATCGCCAGCACGAAGGCCCTCCTGCCCTCTGTACACGAGGCGCTTTATAGCGGTATGAACTCCGGCCCCGTTTGCGCATTCGACAATAAGGGTCCGGAGTCCAACATTACCACCTTCCCGGGCGCTGATGCGGCACATGATGCGGGATTTCTAATCGTGCACTGTGGGTTGTGTGGAGCGTGCTCCTCGTGGCAGAATCTGATGATACAGTACAGCACACGGCTTACGATGAGCGAGCTTGCAAACAGTTGCGCCAAGGAATACCTCTTCGGGGGCGGCAACGACGCCATCATGGCGTGCCTGATGAAGCCCGAGATAGGATTCGGCGAAGACTGCGCGATGTGCTGGATGGAGGACATCGTGTGCACCACAGAGCACTGCGCGTTCATCTTCCTCCAGAGCCAAATGATTAACAATGTCGGGAACTTCGCAGTCGGTCCAGACGAAATTACATCAGCGTCTTGCGAGGAGGCGCACTGTGAGGTGGGGCTTTTCGTGCCTTGCGTGGGTGCCACGAGGAGGAGGATGAATATCGGTGAGTGTTATGATGGTTGTGCGACTTTACTGTTGTTGTTTTTTTATGATTTTTTGTGGAGCTTCTTTATGATCGCTGATAAAATTTTGTTAAATACTATTGCAGTGAGTTCAATCGTTAGGCCTAATGCCCAGCAATGCAATATCGTTGACGTTAAGGATTGGGATGACCTCTTCTTCGGATCAGGCGTGGCATAAATCGAATATACAGAATTCTCATGTTAAGTAGATAGTAAGGATAGAGGTGACAATATTTTGTTGTTGCCATGTAAAAACACATGAGCAATCATCATAATACCTAAGACCTATGTATCAACTTATTTTTCCGATGTACTCATACTCGCAAACTTCAATGACCATCCAGGGAAGTCGAGGGGGAGGCCAACAAGGAGGCGCACGACAAGGTGTTGATAAAGTAATTTACCCTAGAATGTTACCTAGATCCTTTCGAAAAGTGCAATAATACTATCTCCCCCGAAATCGTTTTCCCCTTAAGGAAGACACTCGTGAGATTCGGGGAAAGTGACAACAATCTCTCCTAAACCGAAACAATCGGAGTTGCACAATTACCAACTCTTGCTTTGCGACTGGACTTCCAAATCTAAGCGCAGATTTCATCCTCCTCATCGGAAAAGGCTAGGGCGGGCGGACATTGGATGGGAAATTGAACAGTGGCGGCACCACCAAGTTTCATTTGCTGATTGAGCGACTAAATGCCGGTACCCCCGCCCCGTCCGCCGATGGCAGACGTGGCCTCGTATTCTTCAACAACGGGCTGTGAGGTCTCATCCCCTTCTCCCCCGGGAGTGGCACGAGGCTTCGCGAGGCATCCGCGACTAACTCTTCGACAAACGGCGCCATCGCTGGCCCCGACTTGTCACCACCATCGTACCATGCCCAAGGACAGGGTTGCTGCGCCCCTTGCGGCTGTCAGGGCACCATATCGCACCATGCCGGGTGCAAACTCCTACCTGACGGGATCTATTTGCGCATCCCTCATGGACGCAACGTTTCACAATTGCGCCATGCCGGATACTATAATTCGTGCATCCCTCAGGGCCGCAACGCGTCACAATTGCGCCATGCTGGATGCAAACTCCTCCACCACTACGGATGTAATTCGTGCATCCTTCGTGGCGACATAGTTTCCTTATTGCACCATGCCTGAGCCAAAATACTCCACCACCCTGGGGATAATTTGTGCATCCTTCATGGCAGCACTGTCGCTTTATTGGCAAAGCAAAGTCCTGCATTCTGAACATACTTTGAGCATCCCTCGTGGCTACAGCGCTTCACGATTGCGCCATGCCGGATGCAAACTGCTCCCTTACAGGATTTATTTGTGCATCCCTTATTGCAACGTTTCATAAAATCGCGTCTTTGCTAAACTCCCCCACACGGACTCCCATGTAGGAAGTTCGCATACGCTAGCTACTAGCAAATTAGCGATGGAGAATATTTTAAATTCTCATCCACGTGGAAGGTTTTCCGAACAAGGTTTTCAAGTGAGTCAAACGATTCCAAGTAGCCATAAATAAGTAATCACCTATTCATTACAACAATCGTTAGTCACTGTTTAGCAGTGTGCCGGATGCAAACTCCTCCACCCTGGAGAAAATTCATGCATCCCTCGGGGCTGCATTTTTTCCTAATTGCGCCGTGCTGAGGCAAACCACTCCTCCACCCTGGGCCTTCTTCGTGCATCCCTCGTGGCTGCAACGTTTTCCCACCGTGCCACGTGCGATGCAAACACCCACCGTGTTGTTACGTGCAAACTTCATGCATCCCTTCCGGATGCACCGCCGAAAAACAGCTGTGACAGCTGTGACAGCAAATTCGCATCAGAGTTGGACTATTTTTTGGACGGTGGGTTTTCCGTTAGGACCATGCCGATTCCCTTTCAGTTTTCCCAAACACTGATCTTGACCTTCTTAAACAAGAGACAACGGCGTTACAATGAACTAAAAGGGATGATGCGGACTTCTCTATTGACATTGGTCACGGCCATCCCATCATTCATCATCGCCACGCGCCAGGGAGCTGCCGCGTTTTCGGCTATCGCACTCGCGCGCGGACGCAACATCCTGTTGATCTATGACCTGACCGAGAATGCCAAAAAAGGGAAAAGGACTCGCGGGTGCAACTTCTTCGCCGGCCGATCATCGATGCTTTCGTCGCCCCCATCAAATAACCGCGCGGATGGTGGAGACCTCATCGAGAGGAGAATTCGTGGTCGCAAGAATCGCGTGATTCGGGGATATGAAGCGATGTTAGTCTCGTACGTCATTCAGGGACTGATGATCGCGAGGGAGGGCGCCGCGTCCATTCTGCCGATAGTGGGATACATCGTCCCTCCAGCCGGAATATCCTACATTTTGATTTCGGCGACGAGGCACGATCGATTAGGCAGCGATACGTACAAGCGGTTGAACCTCGCATTATTGCAGTACGGCGTAATTGGATTGTTTGCATCGGCCCTCATTGGCGGGATGCGAATTTCCAGGGTATTGCCACTCGCTATCTCGGTGGTCAATTCCATCAAGGGTTACGCGCGCGGGGTATTGGGCTGGAACATGGACAAGCCAGATGTGACGCTTCTTGGAGATTTCTCGAATGGAATTAAAGCCACTGCGACGGGATTATTCTCCAGACCTAAAAACGTCAAAGCATTTGCATACGCGGCCGCGAATCTTATGGTTGGATCCTTAAGTCTCATTAAAGTGACGGAGATCGTTGAAGTCTTCCTGGCAAAGGTGCTGCCGCCCGGAGAGATCGCGACGGCAGTCGCTCGATATAATCGATTGGCATTCCTCAGTCTGATTTTGTACACGCTCAGGGATGCGGCCGACCGGGATCGTCTGGGCGGAACGACTTTCATACAAATGAATTACCTTTGCGCGCTGTCCATGGCGGCGCATGGTTATTATTTCGCGGGTGGCATCGCAATGCCTGTCGGGGCACTGTGCGCTATTCTTGGGGTCTTATTCGCATTCAATGGGATCTCATCCGATTTGAACAAACGACAGCTGTGTTTGGAAAGGTCTGACGCTGTGAGGGGGTAGAGTAGGGGGCCACATTGGGGCTGGATATTGTATCGCGTGATAATGTGTATGAAATAGATGAATTCGACTTAAGATTAAGGCGATTATTACTTCAGAAACAATCGACACTGGGCCTTAGTAGGGACTTTTCCACTACACTCAAGGATTCTAACTTTACTTCTCTAATCCTGGGATTTTAAGCGATTACTTGGGTGGGAAGATCACAGCTCAAGCAAAACTAAACAGAATAGCGTTGGGAATTTTCCTTTGCTACGATGGTCCAACAGATATCGATTGTTGATGCTTACGGCTTCGACTGTGGTCGCTACCACCTTTATTACTTGATGCGCCCGAGCTCGAGGCGGTCAAATCATCACTGTCGTTGTGAGACATGTACTTCTTGGGAATTGGCGGTGGTCCACGATGATTATCCTGGGATGAAGAGCGTGTAAGAGTCGTTGCCGGTACCCTCTTGGTTGAGGACAATGGGGACATGTTTGACTTTGCATTGGGACTGGAAAGCACGCTTGTGGGTCCACGACAGTCGATGCTGCTGCGACGAAGACTGATGGTTATCCTTGGTGTCAAAGTTCCTCCTTCACTGTGATAGCTCGCATCCAATGATCTCTCGCGACTATTCCCGTCGGTCGTTTTCTCCTTGATAAGGGCAAGCTTCATCTTGCACAATTCATTTATACAGCAGTCTGGACATGCGCTCATCAGTGCCGTCCATCCTTTTCCGAATAGCTTCTTCTTACGCAGACGAATGTGAGGATGATGGACGCATCTACCCGTCTTGGGGTCGCAGTCGCCGGTGTTTTTAATCATCTTTGATAGTGACGACGCGGCTGTGTAGGCATTGTCTGAGGTTTTAGCATCCGAAGAGGATGGTTTTTGTTCATCTTGCTCGTGCGACGTATTCTCGCAAATGGGAGGAAAATAGCGATCTTGACACGATGAGATGGATCGGACAGAACGTCCCGAGAAACTCAACGCCGACACTTCGTCGTCGTCCGGCCTGACTACTATGCTGGCATAGAGTGGCTGCTGCCGCTGATAATGATTACAATCGTGGTGTTGCCTTGTGACTGATGCTTGAAGCGATTGCATCGTGAATGTCGACAAAGCCGATGAAGAATTTTTCTGATACCTTTGTTGCTCTAGCTCTTGTTGGTCAACAGGAGGAAAGGATAAGGGTGAAGTCCTACTATCATGCTGTCGCCCTCCACCTACTTCATGGCGTGCAAGTTCTCGCCGTTGTTTTGAAGAGGAGCGTCGATGCTGCGATGAGGGATTACGCAGCGATCGCCGGTTTTGCCTTGATGCACGACTTTCAGCGGGGCACTCTTCAGGATCAGGACGTCCAGCGTTTTGAACTTGATGGTATGATCTTCTTCCATGGTCAGCGCCCCTGTCTTGGTCATCCACCTTTTCAAGCTGTAGACTTCCATCAAACGCTTCATTATGTAGGTCGTCTTGGTTTGTCGTAGAATTTGATACGCCATCATTCACATTCGCATAAAGAAACAATGGAGGAGGCGGTTGCATCTTCAACGGATGATTCTTCTCGTCCCTCACCTGCTTTTCCTCCTCATCTTGAAGGCCGTTCTGCCCATTCTCATCATGAGTGTGGGCGACGCTGCTCTTACTGTCTTCGTCGTCAATATCAATGCACAAATCCATGCTCATTGTAGTGACTCTGTCACTCTCGTCCAATTGCTGTTGCATAATCTCCTCGTACACCTTGTACTTGGGCGATGATCGGAGCACCGATTTGCCCGTGGGCATGGGGGTCGTCGGGGTAAATATCACGTCCTTATCAGGCTGAAAGCGCACGCGGCTCCTGCGTCTGCTGCTGGTGCTGTGCGATCGACGCCGTGTGAGTGGTGGTGGTGGTGGTGGCGGGGGCGGCGGTCGTGGTGGAGGAGGGAGATTTCTTTGGCGCGCTTTAGCCTCCACGGCTGGCGCAGTTCCATCGAAGACGAGTGGATTTCCTTCATCCTTCTCTTGATCGCACTGCTTCGGCGGAATGACGCTACTCTCTATTGTCATGCCGTCCATAAAGCACAGAGGACAGCTATTCATTAGCATTTTCCATTCGCCCGTGCGGGGCGAACGGCGCGAGAGCTGTACGATTGGGTGGTTGGGGCATCGTCCCCCATTGTCAATGATCGTGGTGGTCGTTGTGGTCATGACAATTTACTACCAACGGAGGTTTTGTTTGAAAAAATTATGAAAGGGCGTGGTGCAAGATGCCATGACCATTGTGAGCATTCACTCACAATTGGTGTTATGAGTGAAACACACCATTTTCGCTATGAGTGTGAATGAATATTGTGGGGCTTGATGAAATACTTATCTATGGTATTATTTTTTGGGGTGGGGGGCTGTTGTTTTGGGGTCGATATGTGTGGGTTCGTGAAGGGAATATTGTGACAAGACACCAGTCTGATTTTACTATGTATTCCAAGTTAGGGGAGGACGACTCACGATGAGAGTCACGAGCCCCGCGAGAAGATTGTTGCTGGAAATGTCTTCGAGAGCAACGACGTATTACCATACACAGAACAACAGAATCAATCATGAGTCAATTTGTGGCTGCATACATTTTTTTGACAGTGAAAGGCATGAAGTAATTTGTTTCATGCTACCCAGATACCAAAAAGCCACATAGGATTGGGGACCGGGTCACCGTGTTTGTGACACTCAGTGTGATGTGTTTTGGGTACTTGTTCCTGGACTTTGGGTATGATATGAGTCCCCACAACCGCTAGCACCACAACACTAATAATATTATTAAGTAATCATGATCTTAACAGCAGAGCAGCTAAACTATTTCACAACACCCTCCTAGCGCATCTCGAAGTCATGGCGTTCGATCTCACCTGCCAAACAACATCCCTCCGATCTTCCCAAGGAGGCCTCCTCCCCTTTCGGAGGGCGTGCCCTCGCACCCGTCCTCGGCGCAAAGCCACATCCTCTCGCCGTCATCGTAATGCAAGAAGAAGCGATGATTGAGACCATAGGCCCCTTCGCCGAAGACCTTCGTAAAGTCCTCGAATCCCTCGTCCACGTAGGTCATAGCATCTCTCCATCGACGGACACGGTCGGACCTCCATCCGTCGTACGTCGCGATCTCCTCCGTCGACCATCCCTGCGCGTCCACGGCCTGTCCGTCCCACGCCGAGTCGGCGCCCTTGCCGCTCGGGACGACGCCGTCTTCCGCAGACGATGACGCCGTCGTGGTTTTGCCGTCTGGATCCGCGTAGCTCAGCTGCAACACGAATCCCATCCCCCCGTTGGCGTTCGGTATCCCGCGCAGTTCCCTGCCGTGGAACGTCGAGACGTTGTCCGCCTGGGACGATCGATCGTAATCCGGCACACGATTCATCAACGACTGCGATGACGGTCGGATGATGGGCTGCTGTTCCATCCTGGATGGTTCGGCCATATAGGACGATGCGACGTCGTCGAGGTGGGATCGGAGCCTGTCCGATAGTACGAGCTGAAACATCATGCCTTTTTCGTACGTGCGATATCGTTGGTTTCATTTTCAGAGGAAAAGGAGGATGAGGCGAGAGGGTGGGGAATACACGTAACCTCGAGATGGGGGGGGGGACGAGGTTTCTCGTACGAAAAATGAATCGGCGCAATACAATATCTTCGCATAACTCACCGCCGCAAAAGTCGAACGTCGCGCGCTGCATTTGAAAAGAGTGTGTACAGGTGATGATGGAACCAACAAGAACAACAATAGATGCGATATTCGACATGAGGTGATATTTTTTCAATCAGGCATCGAGGACGCAGTGTTCGAAGCCATAATATATTGTTTGTCCTTTTCCGTTCCCTTCCGCGCCATGCATCCAACTCCGCTCTGTACGACTGCCATCGATCTGTCCTCCTTCTCCTTCTACTTCTCTCTATCTCCTCTCCCCCCCCTTCCCTCCCCTCCATGGCACGGCGACTTCCGCACACATGATACAAAACATAAATTTGTACAAATTGAAGTTATCTCACCTCGTCGTGTAGGTCCAGGAGGTATCGTGCGACGTTGCCATCGTAGTATGCGTCGCGCTCGGATGGCACGTACAGGCGCGACCTGTCGTCGTCTTTGGAAGACGACGATGACGAAGACGCGTCGGCCGCCGTCGAAGTCGACGACATGGCCGTGACGGTGACGCTCGCTCTCCTCGCTCGAGCGGCCTTGGCCGCTGCCGTTTTGGCAGTGGACGGGAAGAGGAAGGCGGAGGCGGAGGCGATATCGCCGCGACGGAACGCGGCGGGGGATGACAGTAACAGTAATAACGAGGAGGGGACGACGATGCCGACGGATGCGACCATGGTTGCTGTGACTCAGACGAGGAAAGGATTTTATTCCGATCTTTCGTGGGGGCGGAGGTAGGCTAGGCATTCGTGGTGCTCTTCTTCCCGCCATTATTTGTTTGGACTCCAACATAGGAATTCAATATGCCAATTT
>JALLBA010001105.1:0-11495 GCA_036939675.1 Cyclostephanos invisitatus
ACCGGCGACCGACTCCACCATGGTGGTGTTCTTTTTGGATGGTTCGACCCTTGTCCACCATTCGTTTGTACTATTCCCCTTGCCAATTTTGGAGAAAAGGAACAGTACAAAAGTAGGACGTCGAAAATGGAGGGAACCCTCAATTTAATTCCTACACATCGATAATACAAACCCCCCCCCCCCCAAAAAAAAACTAAATCAGACCGCGCTTTCTGACGTTCACCCGTCTCTTATGCCTCGGCTTTTATGGTAGAGGATGTATCCTTTCTTGATGGCTTGGGAAGACCCAGTCGCCAGATTTGATCCTATTAACATCTTAGAGTAAAAGCTATGTGGGTTCGGGTGGGAACTCGTAGGTCTGTCCGTCGAGAAAGAACGCCAGAAATGGCGGGATGCGTGAGAGCGCGATGGCTCCAGAAGCCTTGATTGGCAACACTCGTAGCCGCAAGCCGCTCACCTCAAGAATGGACGACGCCACCACCACCAACGGAGAGCCGCTAGTCATCGACCTGACATCGAGTTTGGATGATGTCAGAGTCCGTAGGCCTAGGATGCTTCGGCAAATCGAGGATTTCAACCAGGTGCCCCCGCCCCCGGGATCGCCAGGATCCGACGAGTATGACAGCGACGACGAGGACGTCGAAGATGACGATGAAAGCGACGTCGCGGATAAACAAAACAGCAATAATAAAAACAGTGATGACGACGACGCGCGGCCTCCAGAGGTGGCCCAAGTTACGCCCGATTTCGAGGGTGGCCGCGACCAACGACGACTGCGCTCATCGCGCGACGACGAGAGTAAGCCACGCGCGCGACCAAACCACCGCTCCCCCCCCTCGACGCGTCATCTCGCGAAACGGGGAAATAAGAGGAGGAGGGCTAATGGCGGCGAACGCGACGGTAGGACGCTGAGGGGAGCAGAGGAAAAAGACGAGGATAACGGTGGCGGCAAGGATGGGGGGAGAGGCGGCGCGAACGCGAACAGCAACAGCTACTTTGAGGTGGACAAGATATTGGACCGAAGGATCAATCCCAGGCGCGGCTCCGAGACCACCGGGCAAGCGGTGGAATATTGTGAGTGTGTTGTGTTCTGCCCCCCCCCCTTCCCTTGATATTTAACGGGGACTCTACTTTATTGATACAACATGTTCCGCTGGGCCTCGAATCTACATGTCAAACGTTCCTTATCCTTGTCGTGTCACCCTCACCGCCATCTTTCACAGTGGTTCGATGGAAGAGGCCCCCCCATGGCACTAAATACAATGAACAATCATATGAGGACAGTTGGACAATCGCCGAAAATCTCGACCAGAACTCCCTGGCGGATGCCTTTCGTAGGTTCCCTCAAGACGCCGATCGGGATGTTCTGCGTAGCGGGGCAACGGAAGAGGGAGGGGAGGAGAACGACGGGCAATCCGGCCTCGATATCGACGATTTCAGTAGCGATGACGACGGTGACGGAGAAGAGGACATGGAGGAAGCAGACGACAGTGATAACATCGGAATATCTTCCAATGGCATGCAGAACTATGACGATGATTACGACGAGGAGGATGGCAGCGAAAATGAGGCCGCCATGGATGATACAGACCCCAGCGTTGCCCGCTTGAAAGAAAGTGGTGAGTTTTCTGCGATTCATTCCGCCTGAAACGCAACCTCGTCAATTGAGGTTACCAACTACTTAAAGAAAAAACGTCTCATCTCAAGCACGATTTTGTCATCCCTTTGGGCTCGATTTATCACTTAGATTACAATGCTCCCGGCACGGCAGAGCTCGTTCTGAACCGCAAGACCTACCGTGTCGGTCAGTCCTACTTCGGAATCAATGAGGAGACCATATACACTATCTCGATGATCCTCCCGAAGGCACGGCTTCCAAGCAGGGCTTCGGGAGCATCTACGGGGGAGGCCAAGTGTCAGGCCAAGTGTCATAGGTATGTTCGCATGAAAATGTGCGTCGTTTGTCCGAGAGGACGGGAGGGTAGTTACGTCATGTCCGGGGAGGGTGAGGTCATTAAGGATTTGGCGGACTTTAAAAGACCGTGCAAGAGCTTCGTTACATACTGCATGAAATACGACGAAGCAGACAACAAGCGTTCGTTCGCATATTTTAATTCAACAGGGGCAATTCAGCATCATCCAAATTACAAACCAACTGTCTGTGAGTTATAAATGTCAATCATCGAGACGTTCTTTTGCTGATTGATATCCCTGAAATCCATGCCATATTCGAACACCCCCGCCAATGGCCTTTCTTGCAGTGGACTTGTTCGCAGGAGTGGGTGGAATGTGCCTTGGCATGGAAAAATATTTTGATGTGAAATGGGTCGTTGACAACGACCACTTGGCTGCTGCCGCTCTCAAGGCCAATAAGATGGGATCCGATGTTTGCATCTACACGGAAGATGTCAAGACATTTCTAAAGCAGTCCTTCCGGGGCAAGGATGGGTATCCAGCGACCGGAGAGGTTGATCACATTCATGCTAGTCGTGAGTTTTTGCTTTCGCGAATAATCTGAATATGTTTTATTAATGGAAGACTCATTCATTCTCTTCAGCTCCCTGCAAGGGCTTCTCTCGTGCCAATCGTAACGGAGGCAAAAATGACTTGAAGAATAATAATGTGAGCAGTGTGAAAATTTTGATCTTTGCACTAGTGCATGCAATGATTCATCATTTTTTCATCGTCCCCCATGCCATAGCAAACATTGTTGTTTGTAAAAGCAATTCAGCATTTTCGTCCGAAGACGGCCACATTTGAAAACGTGCCAGGACTTGTCCTTGGAGACTTTAAGGGGTACCTACAGTCGATAGTAGAGGGTCTGTTACAAATGTCATATCAGGTGCGAGTTGAGATATTGACTTCAAGTTCTTATGGCGACCCGCAGAAGAGACGGCGGCTTATACTCATGGCGGCGCGCAGGGATTGCTTGTTGCCAGAAATGCCACCGCCCACACACGGTGAGGGGCCTGGGCTTCTGCCTATCATGACATGCCACGATGCGCTCCGGGTATTTGAGAAGAATCATCCTGAAACGGCATCCAGCAGTGGAGTAGTTTTTGTTGGTAAACAAAAAGTTTTCAATCATGTCATCCCACGCCACAAAGTTGACAGAGAGGATGATTTTGTGTTGACCGCTGACGAACCGTCGAGAACAATTCTGGCTCGTGCACGTCCCCATCTGCATTACAATGGCACTAGGTTCATATCAGTGCGGGAAGCCGCATGCTTGCAATCCTTCCCGATCTCATATCGCTTCTTTGGGAGCATGGCGAGCCAATACGCTCAGGTTGGAAATGCCGTGAGTGTTAAGATGGCTACTGCCATTGCAAGGAGTGTGGCTATTGTGCATGGGTGTCCAGTCTAGTAACTAATCACATTCCACTGGCTTTAAGAAAAAACTAGAGATAATGTGCAAGGCAGGCAGTGACAACTAAATCATCCGAGATTGTGTTTTGCCAATGGCATTAAATCTAAAAACTCAGATTGTCATGTTGACAGAAGTACTCACGTATGTAATTTGTTATTCATGATGGACAACCATGGCTGTCTCTGATGGCAATAGGAGCCCACGTTGACGAGTCGGATGATCTGGAACAGCCCTCCGACGAAGTGAGTATGCTTTGCAGCTCTCCCCGTGTTATACCAAAGTATTGCTGCGCCACCATTGCTCTTTAATTGCTTTTCTCTCAAATCGAAAAATACGTACGTACATGGAAGTATTTACCTATCACTCCTTGAAATCAACCCCAATAAGATGGCACGAAATAACGTGCAGGCCCCATTATCACTTCGTCATCCCAACATCCTCCGTCCTCCGTCCCTCGTTCCCCCGCCAGCCCCCGCGCCACGCCGAATATTTACTGAAGTTGCAATGAGGAGGTTTTGTCAGAGATCTACGCTGTACCTACTACAAGCACTTTTATACTTCTACAGGGTGGCAGAATCCAGTGAATGTCGGTTGGTTATGGAGAAAAATGAGTGGGCCGCTGGTTGCATGTGAGCACGATTTGTTGTCACCCATTGAATCGCAAGACATAGTTTTAAATCGAGTCTTGTCGCCTTCATTATGGCTCGTCTCATTCCAATCACAGTCCCGCTGTTAATTTCGTCGTAAAACGTGAGTTCGCTACTTTCTCCACGTAGATTCTTGCAATTGCACAATTTTATAATGCCACTCCCCCGACCTGATCGCATCTTTCTCTCATGAAGTGGTCGACTGTGGAGAAGGCACGGCAATGTACGTTCAACCGCAACGAATGAATTCATACCACATTTGAAACTTTTGCATCTTACAATTCTTGCTGGCCTCTCGTTTTTTAGGAATGATATCACAGTCCGTTTCATCGACGAAAATAATAAAGAATTAGGACGGGACTATTTCGTTGCTCCATCGGGACAGTGCACCGTGTCCGGCTATGGCAACATCAAGACGATAACGCCAAGGGGAGGGAATAGCGCTTACATGGTTGCGACTTGTGATTTATGTGGTAGAATGGCAGGGGCTAGCTTGGGCAGTACTCAAATGCCCATCAGTGGTCAGGTCACTGACTGCTTTTGAAAGTTGGTGCCGTTTCGCAATATTGTTGCCACTGGCATTAGTAAGCGAATCCTTTGTCAGATCATCAAATCTGTCTTGGAAATGTCGAATAACACGCAAATAAACTTTCTTGTTGCGGGTTAAGAACGAGGTCCTATAATTTTTTATACAACAGATTTATTTACTTGATGGAAATTTGCCCATCTGGAATTTTCTTGAAAGGATTATAAACCTCGGAAAACGTTAGAATCACCCGAGAGATGACTCCATCAATTTTTGTGTCAACTTGATCGAGAGTGAACGACGTAAACGCAAAATCAAATCGTCACCGCTGCTGCTCATGAGGATAGTCCTCGGATGATTGCGACAGTGCGAGACAATATTCTCAATATTCGACATGTATCGGGTGGATTAGTTCTTGGGTGATACTACAGGAGTACATTTCGTCTTCGAGGCAGACATTCCGCCATTCGCGGTTTTCAGCCTCAAACTCGAACAGGTTGCGCTCTAAGGGGTGGGACGAATATAATAATGTTTCGGTTCAATGAGGGCGGAACGAAGTGCGTACATAATATTTTCATAATATTTTCCGGTCGGGGTGGCTTACCTACGTTATCGCACATCTCAACGGCGTTGCTCCACAATTTGGATCTCAATATTTCGGTGTGGTCACTCCTCATCGGTATCGGAACAACGACGACATCCTCATCGAATGATACCCTTTTTGTCGGCGAGAGGGCTTCAGCGCACTCTCTGCTTTCGGACATCGAAGAGGATTCTTCGGCTTGGTCGTACTGAAGAGGTTCATGATATCGAGGCACGAGTCGTAGATCTTGGACGCTCAGCTCGGCTACTGATACCCCCTCCCGCGAGCCCTGCCTTAACAACGTACCAAAAAAATTGACGCATTTATAACTACGAACGCTACGAGATGAGTTCAATATAACTCCGCTGGCCCTCCTGGAAACATTCTTGGGAAATTGCATCACTGCTTTAGGGCATGGGTATGATTGTTTGGTGATGCCATGAAACTAGGAGTCCTCCTCGGATCTTGCGTTCACATGAACCGAAGCATATTCACCAAAATGCATGAAATTCAACTGTTCCAGATCGAACGTGGCAACTTTCAAAATATTAATTCCTCTATGCGTCGTTTGATTCCACGATTCCTCAAGGTTCCAGAGAAGGTACTATGGTATCTCTTCAAAAAAATCAAAACCAAATACTCTATTAATTCCAACGAGAGGTTCCCGATTCCAAGATCATGGGAGATTTACCACCCATTCCCATAAAGCAAAAGCACTACCTTCCCCAGTTCAACAGCAGAAGTTGCTGAGTGGTGCCACACCAGCCAACATCTAGGTCAACATCCTCTGGCACTCAAATACTATCAGCCTCATCAAAAAACCAGCAGGCAAAAAAGCCGTAGATTGTGCGCTACTGAGCACATGATCAGTAGGCAAAACGTCACCAGTCCCCACAGACAATGGAAGATCTTGAACCTCAAGAGTAAACTGCGCAGCTTATGCAGTTGTAAGGCAAGGTTCCCACAGCTCACGAGATCAGAGTAGGAAGGGGGGTTCTGATGAGGGGAAAAACTCGAAAAAGAGCTAGTGGGATGATGATTATTGGGGTCATTGTATTTTTTTTAGCTGTGTCAACGCCATGTGGATGGGAAGTACTTAACCCTTGGTGGGTACTGTACTGGTTGGAAAGTTAGGGGTATCTTGGTAACTTTCCTAAAGGGACGGAGCAGAACCCCCCCGACGGAATTTGCATCCATGAGGTGAACAAACCTTTCCAGGCCATCACCGGAGTCTATCTTACATGTTAGTTGTAGGCTAACAATTCAATGGCTCACTTTATTGAGCCCAACTAATCAGAAACTCTTATTTTTACCATACCACGTGTAACTAACTACCTATCTTATCATTCACAGAACATCTATCAATGGCATTAACAATATGATATGCAAACACACACACACCAACTCTGGCATGCAGCAAAATTATGGCTACTTGTGATGAGAGAGTTGGTTTACAATTACAATGATTGGCTTCGCCAATCACGAGGACATGAAACAACTCAAAACACTCATTAAAAGACACACGTTGGGTTACCCGGGAACATGGTTATACTGCTCAATGGCACATTTGTGGAAAGACTCTTTGTTGATCCCTAACATGTAATCAGGGGTGCATATTCACTAGAATCCCTCGCTTCATCTTTTGAGGAACTGTGTATGTGTTTCCCAAACCACCAAATAGGTAAGGCACCGAGGGATTTTGGCAAAAATCAAAAAAGCCTATTTATCAGAGTTAATAGTAACAATATGCTTGGTCAAAGAAATTATCTCCGCTACATTAAAATCAGGCGCCGCCATCCTCGATGCTTAATTCATGGCACCTCCGATCCTCCGAGACCGCCGAGGGAAATCACCCCGTGGGCATTATTTTCGAGGTTATGATATCTCTCGCGGGCTGCGATGGAATCGGGTCGTACCGAAATCCCACTTCCCCCGTACCTGCCCTCGCATTACTATTCATTTGAAGAGTCCGGGGTAGGTCTTCTTGTACGCCGTGAAGTCGGGCGCGTTGATGTCCAACCTGGTAACCGGACTCTTCCTCTCGAGCGTCAATCGCTTGATGGGGGGGAAGGCGGACGTCATTTGGGTGCGCGCGTTGGCGTAACGTGCAACGCGCGCGGCGCTGGCGGCGGCGGAGGGGGAACCGGTTTCCCAGCTTCATTGTATGTTTTATTCACACCATATATCATGGCGGTGGCACATGGTCATCGTCCACGGGAAGGACATCGATGAGAAGAATCAAGTTGATAAAAAAATCGCGGAGTCGAGAAAAAAAGGGAGCGAACATGTTTACACATCCACCCGTCGATCATAACATCGCGGCACTCACACTTCGGTGGGGTCGGTGACGCGTTCCTGTCCCATTGTTCCGGCATTCGCGATCAGCGGACTCGCGGCGAAGATGGACGCGCCGGCCGCGGCGACGAAGGCCCTGCGATCCATCTCGGCATTCAGCGACGTTCCGGGGCCTCGCTGGGCCACGGGTACGAACGCCGATGCGGATGTCAGGGCGGCGAGTGCGACAACGATGGAGAGCTTCATTTATTCAGTTTTTTACCTATGATGTATCACGAAGACCAGCAAAACGGGGGACGGGGCGCGGGAGTGTTAGGGGTCACGGCGTCGGGCGAGGAGAACGAGAATGAGGAACGGACGACCAACGTCCACGAGAGCGGGGTGCGCGATGCGCGATTACGACGGGGTGGACGTCGAGATATTCGATCGGTGCAACCATGTGGTGCCAATCGTTCCTTCGCGTCGTGGCCATGCCATCCTCCCCCCTGCACGTACGAGCGATCATTGCCCCGAGCCGCCATGGTCACGCACCTATCGATTTTTTTCTGTGGAAACAAGAAATAGTGTCTCGATTTTCACTCCCTCACAGAAGATTCCACTGACACCTCTTCAAGTTGTTCGTCTGGCCGGCCGTCAAGACGTAATCGAGTCCTGGCTGGGGGAGTCTGACGTGGACTCCCAGGAGAAAAAATGGCGGGAGAAGGCCCATCCCGTTGGTCCGGCGAATTCACACAAAATAATATCTCGGGCCTTTTTCATTTTTTGGGGACAGGCCGGTGTAAAATTTTCATTTTTCGCGGACGATGATTCAGTGCTTGGCCGTGAGAATGGGCGGGCAAAAAACGAACACAATCACGAACGTCAAAAGTGTCCGATTGAGAGGCAGGTGAACGGACGAATATTATTGCAATAGACCTCGGGTTTTGGTGTCACCCCGCCATGGGGGGGGGGGACAGAGGATGTTTTAGACTCTCCAGTGCTTTAAGGGCCGCGCGCCTGGGGGTAAGGACAAATACAGTAATATAGGAGTATGTATCCTAAAAACAAAAGCATCATGTCGTCCCGCGAGCGCGGGAGGAGACGGCGGCGCATCGTCCTGACCGCGGCCCTACTCCTCGTCGCGTGCGCGTCGTTCGCATCCGCCGTCGAGGTGGGGATCACGGACGACGACGATGACATCTACCGACGTCGTCGTCTGTCCCAATCGGCCGCGGAGGCATTCGCGAACCTGACGCCGCAGAAGGCGTCGAGGGCGCTGCCGTTGGATCTGAGGATCGACATACGCACGGGCAATCCCTATTTATCGGGGAGGGGGGGGTACCTCCAATCGTACGCGTCGGCGTTCGTCGCGTCCTCGCCATCTTCGTCATCGGTTTCCTCCACTTCCTCCGGACTGGGGGGGGACGTCGTCGCGAGGAGCTCGTACTGGGACGGGATAATGCGATTGGACGACGTCATGGGACGTCAGACGCACAACAGACGGCCTCATCAGGACCAAGAGCGACAGCATGCGACGTCGACGACAACAAGTAACTACGATGTGGAGGACGATGCCGACGATGGGTTGTATTACGAACTACTACGGCTGGACAGTAGTACGACGACGGGCGGGGGCCTTAGGGGATCCTCGTCCGGCGGCGGGGGCGGGGGGAGCAGGTCCCTCCGAATAGTGAAGGACGAGGACGAGATCCCTCCCACGACCGGCGATGCGGCAGCCGCCTTCGCCAAATCTTCCTCCTCCTCCTCCTCTTTCTCCTCCTCCTCCTCCTCCTCCACCACCGCCTCGTCCCCTCGGATTGTTCCACCGTCGTCGTCCGAGGCCGAGGCCGAAGACGATTCTCCCAATAATAACATGGCCGAAAATTTCGCAAGTAACAACATGGAGGCGATGGACGAACGCAGACCAATGCCGAGGGGATCGTCGAACGGCGATGGTAAGAAGAAAGTCAACAACAGCAACAACCAGACCCGACTCCCACGGATAGGGAACGTTTCCCCCCCCCGGGGCAGCGCGATACGCGACGCCCAGACCTTCAGCGCGCGCGTCCTCCCGTCGCGATCTACCAATTCGCCCGTAAGTACCGTCCATTTCGTTTTGACCGACATGGACGGCAATACCAGCGATCCGCTGGAGGTGCCGTTGAGCTCGTCATCGAGCGACGGATTGTACGAGATAACCATCGACGGTTTCTCGAATTACGGGGGAACGACGTGGACGTATAGCGTCATCGCCAAGGACGAGAGGGGGAAGAGGAGGAGCACCGATGCCATATCCTTCGACGTCGTTACCACGAAGGACCTGGTTGATAAGGCCCCTCCCGTTCCCTCTCCGCCCTCGTCGCCGTCCTCGTCCTCGCAGGGGTCGGATACTCCCATGCCCAAGAAGTACGAGACCGACTCCGACTGGACGCGTGGCGGCGCGATACAGTCGGCCACCGGTCGCATCCTCTTCGAATTCGACGGTTCCACCGAAACGTACGTGTGCTCTGGCACCGTTGTGCGGGATGGTCCCGACGGAGAAACCCCGGACCACGACAACGGCCGTTCCATCGTCCAGACCGCCGCCCACTGCGCATACTCGGACGTTCTCAAGAAATTCGCCACGAGAGCGGTATTCGTGCCCGATCAGGATGCCACCATCGGCAAGGAGAGCGACTTCGATTGCATGAACGACAGGTACGGATGCTGGCACCTTAGCTTCGCGGTCGTCGCGGAGGGTTGGACGTTGAGCGGTTTCCCCGAGAACGTACCTTACGATTACGCGTACTACGTTGCGTACGACGATGCGGACGCGCACTCCGGGGGGTACGAGGGTGGATTGTCGGGCATATTGGATCGCGACGTGACGTCAATGAAGATCGATTTCGACGTAGACGTCGACGACGACGAATTCATCTTCTCCCTGGGATATTCCGCCGATAAGGATCCAAGTTTACGACATTGCGCGATGGAACGGACGTCGATACGTGGGGTCGAGTGGTACGAGAATTACTGGCTCGATAATTGTGCCATGACGGGGGGAGCGTCGGGCGGGCCGTGGCTCAAGGACGTCGACTCCAACGGCGTCGGCACTCTGATATCGGTGAATTCTTGGGGATTCGCCCACAGGATCGGCATGGCGGGTCCGAATTTAAGGACGAGCAGCGGCAGCTTGGCCGAGTGCTTGTACGAAAAGGCCAAGTATTCGAAGGATCCCGGTAGTGAGGGGGGTTACGTAGTAACAACTTGTTGATGCAAGTTCACGGGGTTCGTTACTACCATCGCCTCCAGATCAAGGTCAAAATGTATACTCTTAATATATTGGATAACAGACGTTGTTTCCTCCCATATTATGCATGGCGTGTTTGGGAACGTGTCCCTCTTTCGTATAATCCAAATCGACTGAATCCCCTCCGTTCTCGAATCGTCACTTCCTTCCAAGATGTGTCATTGTGTCATCCTCGAGCCCCCTCCCCCCACCATTTGTGATTATCATAGCATGCTGCGCCATGTCACGCATCGCGGTGTCCCATCCCACTCCTGCATCCACCCCCTTCCATCTAACCCTAGGCTATCCTGTAGATTAAATGATACCCCGAATCGGTGGCTACGATGCCGGACATTTCCCCGACTTCCAATCCGAAGCTCGCATCCTCGAACGGCCTTTGCATCGCGCCCCTTCCGAAGTATCCTAGGTCACCGTTGTTCCTGCATGACGAACAATCGCTCCTCGCGGCCGCATACTTCGGAAAGGCCGTATCGACGCCCTCCGAATGTATGCGCGCCTCGTACGATTGGAGCTCGGCGAGGGCATCGGGGGGGGATAGCGTGACTTGTAAGCCGGTGCGGCGGGAGACGGGATTGCGAGAGCCCGTGTGCTTGATGAGGAGGTGGGCGGTGCGGACTTGCTCGGTCATGGCTGAAGCTTTTTGGTGAGCTAATACCGTACAAGTTTAACCCCGATTGTGCGCCAGGCACTTTTCTAACACTTTTTTTGTCGCGACGATCGCAGTTAGTGAATTAATTGTTAAATCATTCATAACTCAATCTAATACCGTCAATGAGTGTCCAGTCGTTTAGAGCAGCCCCTTCCGA
>JALLBA010001106.1:0-15119 GCA_036939675.1 Cyclostephanos invisitatus
GACGAGTGAGTGAGTTTGCAGTACAAACTGCAAACCAATACTATGACATCATGGTAACTCATTATGCCTTACGATCTATACAACAACTAGAGGATGAGCAAAGTTTAATACCCAATAAATCAACAAAGAACATTGATGACGTGGATGTACATTTTTCTGGAAAGTATTCACTGGTTGTAACTAATGAGATTCTTCAATCGATGAGATATGGTAATATGATTAATTTCAGTTGGCACAGAGATGAGCTAAGTATTAAGTAGAATGATGACAGATTTTGTTTGGAGGGTTCACTAGTGAGGTTTATTCTAAGCAAACTAGACTTGATGAACTCAAGAGAGTTTCATAATGGCTATCGTTTAGAAGGATATACAAGGATCACAACAATGAGTGATGCTGGAACTAAAATTCTCCTGTATGCACACCCATCATTTCAAGGGAAGTCTTGGTATGACTGGGTTTATGTCCACTTTGAGGAAATTAGTGCTGCTGGAGATGCAGTTGAAAATTACTATCCAGCAAGAATGCTCGGATTTGTTAGAATAAATAATATCACAGAAGCAGTTGTACACTGCTCAGAGAAGCCTGTTCATTGGACTGATGTGGAAGATAATTTTATTGTGAAAACAAATCTTGGATCGAGAGTTGACATTTCTATTGTTTCAGTACCAATATCTTCATTGGTACATCTGTTATGCGCCCTACCTGACTACAGATCAGGGAGTTCATCTTACATTATTGTACCAATTGGAGTCGATACTTTGGCAATAGCATTGATCAATGATACAGTACTCATTATGAAAATAGCACGATTCAAACTTTTATTTGAAGAACTTATCAGCTAATTGACTCTGAGATGGTGTTAGGGGCAATGAATTATTGTTCAAACCAACAATGGCCGTTGTCAAGTACATCAACACACACATGATATCATCTTCATGCTTACAACGAGACGAGATACAATGAGGAATCAATGGATTGAACAATAAATAATCGCCTGGACGTAAAGGAACAGATACACCCAATGTGGGAAAGCAGAAATAAACAATGACATCATCATTAAGATGATACTGGGATTTTCCTTTCAGGAATACCTGAGAGATGCTCATGGTAAAATCTTGGTCATTATGACATCGATGGAACACATTGGTGCCAAATGCAATTCCTGCAAAAAACTTGGAGCTAGTTGAATTGGGGTTAGCCATTGTGAATGTCTTGAAAGGAAAAACATTCTTTGCATGATGGATATGACTAATGACCTGGTGATCAGAAATGGTCTTGATGCACTCTTTGGCCCGCCTCATTAGCAAGAGCAATGACTTGCAATGGTGACTTGGAAGTTGGTCCATGAATGATGGATGATCGTGGACCTTCTGGCTATTCCTAGACTCCTGAGGGCCGGTCCAACACATATGCACCTGGGAGTCTTGCCACAATTGGTGAAGACACACTTCTTGTTACTATGACAAAGAGGTTGTCGGAGATTCTCACATGCTTATAGTGCCTCATATATGTTCTGTAATCCACAGCGTCCAATAATGTCAAGCAAAAATTTTCTGGGTAAACAAATAAATGAAAGACAGCCATCAATACGGTGGAAGGTCAGGCGAATGTCCCCTCATTTGACATGAATTCTTGTTCAGATCATTCCGGCGACCTTGCTCTGATTTGGAATTGAAATGATAGAAACAATGGAAGAATATGTTAATTAAATTAAATGCGAAACAGTAAGAAAATTAATTGACTCACCCAATGGAATGAAAAAATATATCAGATGCATCTTGCAGCATCTCATGCATTGAGGGTATTTGGGAGACTCAAATGTGCATCGCCAATGACTGTGAGTGCATGCAGTTTTTTGGAAAACATTAGTTCACAATTGAGGGGGAGGGGGGGGGGGTACAGGGTGCTCTCACTCATCATGGCATATGATGCCACATGAACAATCAGGGGGGTGGTAGAAAGTGGGGGTAGCGTAAGTATGGGCCGGTGGGGATGGGAGGCAATACCGTTTCTCGCGGAATCTTTGGATGTATTTGGTGATATGGTCGATGATTCCCAAGTTGTGATCGCATGTAACCCAAAACCCACTAACAAACAGTTCACAACAATGATGATTATATATGACTTGATAAGTATCACCTGAGTTGATGAGGAAGCCAGGTCCATTATTGGACTCTTGGAGATAATATCGGATGGAATGGCGGACCTTCTGGGGAATGACGGTGAATCTAATGACAGTGTCGGTACCAAATATACAACCCAGGTAATAGGTGATATGTCGCTGATGGGATAACAGATGACGATATATTACGCGACCAAGGTTGCTGGGGTTCACGAGTGAAGCGGGAGGGAGGGAGGGAGGGAGGGGGGGGGAGGCGAGTTGTGGGGGAGGTTTGAGGAATGGAAAAAATGAGTGGAGTCGGTGAAGGGATGAATCTACCTCGCATACTTTAAATGAATAAAAAACAATAATGTAGCTACCACATCACTGGAACTGGCTTTTCTGGGGGAAATGTTACACAAGGATATTATAATAAGGAAAGATATAAAAATTTTATATCAATCACAGAATAATGTAGTAATAAAAATGATAAAGGTATGATGACAACATATCTTGCTACTACTAATTTTTTTGATCATCAAATAAAAAACAAATGACCTTTATAAACTTATTATTTTACACTGTAACAATTACAATGTTTCAATATTAATTATGATATTAATGATTGTAAAATAAACATTATTGATTACAAGTTTATTGCACATTTAATGCGTATTTAAATAACATGAAAATGGTACTGTAGAAACAATTTAATTTGCCAGAAGGATTTTTTGGTGTTGTGAGGTTGGACAATCAATCGAAGTTTGACCTGTGTTGCAATGAGAAATTTATGTCCTGCATCAGGAATGCAAGCTATCATGCTTTAAACATGACAAGCAATGATGGTGGTTTAAGAATCACCAAGCAATGAAAATGCCCAGGATACAAATTCTGGGCTGGGTTTAGCAAGAATGCTATAAATAACATCATTATCAAGATCTATTGGGTAACATATGATAGCAAGGTTGACATGACTTTTATCATCCATCATCAACAATTTGGTCTTCCTGACCAGTTTTTTTAAATGCATCCATGTGGTTGCACATTTGCTACCCCAAGAATTTGGATTTGTCCAGAGGTAAAAGACAACATGAAACTTTTCAGCAAGCGGCAAGTTGCTGGTGCTACTTGAGCAAGGGATTTGTTCAAGAGGATGATTTACCCTTCCACAGCAGATTTCAGGGCAATTGTCAGTAGAGGTGGTATCCCGGGTTGTGATGTCACACTTTAGGATGTTAAGGCCATCGAAGTGATTTGGGGATGCTCTGTTCTCAAAATGAAGGGTAATACAGTGAGAAGGATGGCAAAAGGGTAATGCTAAGTGTTGGGGAACCGCCATACGGCGATCGCCTTTTCAAGCACATCTTAAGGTCAGATTATTCCTAGTCCAATTTCATTCAATAGATGATTATTTTAATTAAGTGAGGTCTAGGTTTGATATCCATCTAGCACACGCAAGTGCTATTTAGACATTCTTTTCGTTCCGTTCTTTTCGTTCCCNTTATTGGAACGATCGTTCTTTAACCGTTCGATAGAACGTTCGTTTTCTCCTTTAGAACGATCATTGGAACGATCGTTCTCTGACCGTTCGGTAGACCGTTCGTTCTCCTTTTTAGAACGGTAAATAGAACGATCGTTCTTTTCAGTACGTCTTCCTTTTAGGTTACATTCTCCCATGTAATCCAACAAGTATGACAGTTTTTTGCGCATTTTTTGCTGTGAGGCAACAATCAGTTCCTCCTCAAGTTATCTTGTGATATCTTATCTTCTCGGCAAGTTGTCCATTTTTATCAAAGTGAAACGGAAAGTGATTTCAATTCAGTGCTGGGAACTTATCCATTTGTCTTTAAGAATGTTATTCACTTCGTGTTTTGTCTTGCCGTTTCTATAAGAGCAGAGATTTCATTTGGACAATTTCCACACTTAAGACAGTGAACTGACAGCGATTCATCTTCACCGGCCATCAAATTGTGATAGTCATTGTAAAATTAAGATCCTAGAATTAAGCGTTAAGAAACATTGAAGCCGTCCAAAAAAACATCCTAGCCCTCCCCCTCGCATGCATCAAACAAGACATTCTCGAGCAAACGCAAGGACGCGCAAAGAGTTGCTGTCTTCGTCGTCATCGTCCCATCACGCACGTTAGAAGAATGGGATATTTGATCGCCATCCTCCTCCGAAAGAAAAGCCAAGTGGGGCATATTCAGCATGATATCCAAAATATTCAAGTCGTCCTATGTGTGACTTAACACCACATTCCGAATCCCATCGAGCGCGTCCTCGTTGACGTCACACGCGCTCTTTACAACTCGCAATTGTGGCAGCCCTCCTGTAATAAGGCCCTCGCAAAGCGGAACGCCCGTCCCATCGACCGTCGCTAGTGCAATTTTTGCCCTCGATGACTCGTTCGTCGACGAGGAGATGTCTCACGTGTGGATTCGTGCTTAACCTGTCTGTGGCGCGCTCCATCCGGTCGGATTTTTCCCCGTACATATTCGGTGCGCACATCAACGTCATCGGCACAACCACAGCCTGGGAACAACGTGTCCCTGACCTTCTCGCCAACGAAGTTCCCAGCATCCAACAGAGTCTCTCTCACCGCATCCCTCTCCTCGGGCCCGAATTGTCGCACGGCCGTGAATATCTGCCGGACGGAATCCGTGACGTCCCGCATCGACGCCCTGATCTCGTTACCAAGGCCGAGCCCGCCCGTGAGGACCCGATGTGTATCGTGGGTGGTTTCGCGCCTCGCCGCCTTCGTTCGGTGTCGTCGTTGCCTATCGCGCCCCGGGCTATTGCTGCGAGTCTTACTCCCGCGACTTACCCTGGCGGGGCGATCGTCGTGGGGCGTGACGTGGCCGATGTTCCCCGTCACGGCCGTTTCGACGCTCGGCGAGCCGATGCTCATGCTATCGTCATCATGATCGTCATGAATTGCAAACCCCAATGCGACATCCAACTCCATCGCGGGGCTCATGCTACTACCGTCCAGACGATTAGGCATGCCCCCTCCAGGCCGTCGGGCGGCAAGGCTTTGGCTAGGGAGACGGGGGCTACCTTGGTCGAAAATCGAGTCCTGACTCTGGGACTTGCTGATGCTGACGGCCAGTCTTCGTGGAGACGGGGTGGGCTTCGCCATCATTCTGGTGTTTCTATGTCCTCGATGGGAAGACCGGCCGGCGAGATAAATGGAGAGTATTGTAAATCGTATGGTAACTAACACATTGGATTATGATCGGATTGTGTTGTGATTTATCGGTCGTCATCGTAAAACTCTAAGGGGGAAATATAGATTTCAATTAGGAAATGTGGCAAGAAAATAAGTGAGACAAAAATGGGAAATAGGGTAAGATTGGATGACTTGAAGCGTAGGAATCAATTCTATCTGAGAAATCTCAGTCAGCCTCCAAAAAATAAATTTTAAAAGACTCTCTGAATGACGGTGTTTCCCGCCAAGAGCGACGGACGGAGGAAGTTCGAGGCTTCGGGGATCAAAAGGAGTCTTGGAGGACTGGTAGGTTAACGCCATGGCATGGGCCGCACCATACATGTATGTGACCAAGCACCGGCAATGTCAAAGGCAAGGACTCCACGGCTGGGATGGATCAGCGCCGTAGGAGTTGTAGCCAGTGGGCAGACCAGGGCAAGCGTGAGTAGTCCACCTGGTCTCTCAATTAGGCTGGTGGAAGGTGGGTTGAAAAAATTGGCAGCGCTTCGGCGTTGGCCTGGTTCCTCATAGTGTTCACACAACACGGGCACCGGCAAGCTTGGCTTGGTGATGTGGAGTGGGAGTTGCCAGAGGCGGGGAGCGTTTTGTTCACTCCATCATTCGAGGATACTGTGCCCATCCGGATGGATGACAGACACAGCCATCTTGGTGAAAACAATCTGGCAGCCGAGATCGGCAAAGGGCCCTCCAAGCCAATGAGGGTATGGGGGAAGGAAGGCATCACATGGCCCTGCATCACTGCAGGTGGAAGAGATGGGGCAGAGGCCAGGGTCGCGCTTGTGACGGACCTTTCGGGGCGGCCATTTGTGACTTGGACGCCAACAGTGGGCGCCTTAGGGTCGAGGTTTGCCACAGGCACACCGTGTGCAAAGTAGAATCCACTGGCACCAGAGTCGGCGATGCCAGTGTGGGAAGAAGGAAGGTGGGTGGGATTGCAAGCATTCATAATGGAGAGAGCAAAATAATAATTGTTTTTAAGCAATTGATTATCGTTGCAATAGACTAGATTCGCCATCCCCCCCCATCAGGTGCACGCTGCGTCCCACCCCTTGTCTTTTTCACTGCCCCCAAAGGTGGTTGCGGCAGTAGCATTGTCACGGTGGCCAGTGGCCTTGTTGGCACAAGTTGCACTGGTGTGATCCTGGCTGATGCAATGGCCATGCATCCAGCGTCCAGCAGTAGTTCCCAGGGTGGGGAGTCTTATTAGACCTCCCCCCTCCCACCTGCGTCACTGCTGGAGTCACCGCCACTGGAGTTCCCTCCAACTTCTTGTTGGTTGCGGTGAGCGTTCCGATGGTGGCAGTGAGGGCCAGATTGGCTGACGTGAGTGCTAAGCAGTGACAAACTGAAGGATGTTGTGTAAAGGTGATTACGTATTTATGAATAATCTACCTGTGGTTTCACTTTGGAAACCTATGCCGCAAACCTTCCATGTGGAGATTTTAAATTCTCCATTCGCCAAAAGATCGCTTAGCTATTGCCTATGTGGCTTCTGTACTTAGGTTTGTAGTGGGAAGTCTAACACACCCTTGAAGCTAATCAGCTTAGTGTTGTCACATCTGTCAATTTTGAGATGGTGTTAATTTTTAAGATTGCCATCCGGTAGACATACTAGGTCTGTCATCGTTCGCTCGCTGGCATCGTGCTTCTGCAAGATCTTTTACTCTGGTTAGAAACTCTGACCTGACATTTACATGGTGTGATGGTGGATTATGCTTCGTAAAGTAATCCGTGAGGTTCGTTTCCCTGGCCGCCAATAGATTCTGAATTGTCCTTGGGCTTTGTGATCTCTTAACCAGTGGAATCACATGTCCATGGCCTTTGTTCGCTTTGGTTGGATTTTGCTGTTGACGACTCCTTCTGCCATCGACTCCTTCCACCATCGAGTTGTCAGTTTGGATTGGTGTTCGTGGCTGAGGATGTCCCATTTCAGTGAGGATCTGTGTAGATATACTGCTTCCCGTGCGTTCAAATATAGTGCCCCTAACTCTGCTTCGGCTGCCGATGACATGACTGCTTAAATTATTGTTGCAGTTGTAAGGAGTATGGCATCATTGTTGCAGGGATTTTTGTCGTAGTCAGAGAGAAAAAAGTGTTCTCCAGCTCTGCTCCTTGATTTTTTCTTGTTGCTGTATCCTGCATTGGAGTGTATGGCAAGTATCATTTTTCTCACTCTATACGATATTATTGCATCTTCCTGCATCGTGCAATAGTCTAACAGCTGTTTTATCAACTACATCATTTTCTTTGTTGGTTTGGTTTGTTCGGTTGCAACTGCGCTAAGTGCTATGAGGATCATGTTGTCGACGGCCCATCCATAATATAGTAGGGTCCCTGCCACCGCCTGAATGTATTCCATATATGGGAATTCAGTATACTTTATGAGGAATACCTGACTCGGCGGTAAGTAGAATCTTTGATTCTACAAAGGAATTCCGTATATGACGTGGCGTATCTGCCTACGCACTAGATCGTTTATCTGTCTTCAAGATAGATAAGATCTCTGGTTCAAGATCGGTCTGTCTGTATGCGACCGTCTGTCTGTACTTACACCAGAAACTTGCTTATAGCGAGTCTCGCACCTGTTTATCGATTATAATCGCTAATTATCTTACGAGATATCTTGGCCTATGTCAGTCTGGGAGATAACGTCGAATCGTCCACTGATTGCGCATTTTAACGGCACACCAAGATGAGTTGATCCACAGTATTCGGCAGTTCCTCCCCCGTATGGAAGTGTTCTGAGTGTGTCGCCGTGTTGTCAATGATTGGATACCTGGCTGGCGAGACCCGAAAGAAGAATCCACGGTAATGCATATACACACGGTGAGCATGTGCGTAGCCTAACCTTTTGCGTTCCCATAATGGATGAACGGTGCTTCCTCGGGCTCCATCGTGGTTTTAGTCGGAACACGTTCCTTTCGGCGACCTTCTTCTGGTTCCTGAGTCATAGAGATGGGAAGGAAGATGGGTTGATCGTCGGCGGGGGTGGTTGTATGGATTTTGGTCCGCAATCAAATTCCTCTGCGACCGCTGTATCAGTGCCACGTTGAACTGGATGGGCAAGGTGTATGATAAATAGCTTCCTGTGCATCGGCAGAGCGGAACCTTCGTGTTCCCCCTCCTCTTAACGATTTTATGGATGGCTTCGCGTGACCGGAGGCGGCAAGTCCAATGTGATAAAGAGATGCTGGTATCGATTTTTGGTGATGGTTGAGTTGAATTGTTCGGAGGAAGATCCTTGAATTCCTCCGTAGACTCCGATATGTTGTCTAAGGCGTAAAATATTTAGTAATTAGTCTGCTTGTAATCGTTCCACATGACTCATTCCACAGAGAAAAAAGGTTGGATGCAAATAAATTCAACCAGGGGTGCAATTCATGGTCTGGGTCTTCTGGACATTAGTCTCTAGACCAAAGAGTCTGACTATTATTGTCAGCCCCCTGAAGTAAAAATAGGTCTCGTAATGCCAGGTACGCATCATCCATGTAGAATACAGCAAAAAACGTGGTCATCAAATGGTCGATGTCGTCTTCTTCCAGCACGCTATCCTCCCGTAATCTCCGCATACACTCACTCAGTGCAATCAAAAATATTGAACAGATTTGGTGAGAGAGGGCCACCCTGTGTGACACCTCTCCCTGCACAAAATGCCATTCCATAATATCCAGATGCCCGACACACCATTGAGAAGTTTGCCCAGAAGTTGCGGACCAGCTGTATCATGTTCGGTCCTGCTCCATGACCCTCGAAGATCATTAGACGACGTCCCCGATCCATGGCATCAAACGCCTTTTTCAAGTTGAGGAACGCTCCATGAAACGGCACCTGTTCCAAATGGGCAAGTTGTTGGGCAAGCTTGGCCTCGGTGACAGCTGTACCAGTGCCGCGTCCATCGTGACAGCCATGTAAACTCTTGTGGAGGTCGATCCCATTCAGGCGCATGTCCATGATACGCTCACATACCTTCCACATGGGTTCTAAGAGGCCAATCCCATGATAGTTGCCTCCTCCTTTCGGAATTAAAATGACATCAATCATCCAGAGAAGTTGCGGAGGGATGTCACCATGATCCCATATTGCTTGTATAAGCTTTACAAAGAGCCTCCAGTTGTCCCCCGCCTTCCCATTATTGGGCCCTGTTTCAGGGTCCTCTTCCAACTTGATTCCATGCAGCCATGCTTTGACGTCCTCTGCACGCATCCCCGATGCCCCCCCTGCCCGGCCGTTCGACAGCTCCAGTGTCGCTTCCTGTATTTCACCGTCGAATGGTGGGTGATCGGCGATATCAGCCCGGGGTACGATGATTTGGAGGGGCTCCCCTGGGGGTTCCCTCCTTGCATACAAGGCAGCATGTTAAGTCATTTGGTGCTCCATAGTTTGGGGGCAAGGGTGGGTAGTAGTTTCCGACGCATCCCAAAACCACACTTTGAGGTGGCTGAAGGCTTCCTGGACGTTTCCCCTTGTGAGTTTATGCTGTATTGATGCGCCGACCTCTTTAGTACGTTCGGCCTGATCCATTCGTAACAAGACCCATGTCTGCCGTTGCAGTCTGCGTGCCGTCGTCTGGCAGAGTTTACCAGTCCGGCGGAGCATCGAGCGATTACTGATTTTGTGCCACGATGCCTCTAAAATCAATTCGCGACCCTGAAAACATTTTGGTTCAGGCTTCTCACACATTTGTTTTCACGTTTCAAAGTCAAGGGTCAATCTGATATGTGGGCCCGTTGGGAGCTACAGTAGGAGGCGTTGGCGTTGTTGACTGTATGTCGTTAAACGTCGCGTGCGCCTCGCGTGGAAGGTAGCAACGATCGCCTGGTGGTCCGGCTCGTGGACCAAGGGCGATCTGAATGCCACCTTCCAAAAATACCAAATATTCCCCTCCTGTGCCAAAATATAGTCAGGCTGGGTGTGGTACCATCTCCCCATGTGCTTCTGACGCCACGTCCATTGCATCTTGGCCGCCTGCATTTTGCATCATCGACGGGCAAATTTCCAAGATGCAACGACGAGGTTTATTTTGTCAACGAGCAGCAATTGCCTCCTCACGAAAATCCCAGAGTTGCTCAAAATGAATGCTCATGTCATCCAGGATAAGCGGAACGCAGTCGGCCGGGCACGACGCCCATGCCGCCCGAAGGTCATCAACCCCTGTGTGTCATTGGGGGGGATGTATATCCCCATCAGATAGAATCGCTCCACGTCCATGACGAGTTGGAATGTCAGGAGGTTTGGTGTCATGATACGCGCCGCTTCTATCCCGAAAGAATTATGACTGTCCTTCCATAATAGGGCAACCCCCCCCTGATTATGGCTCGTTGCTTTTGACGCAATGATGGGAGCACCGAGGGTACTTGTCGTGTGTCAACTGCACCTCCGTCAAAACTGCACACCCGATTCCCTTGGCCGCAGCCAACAATCCCGTATTCCCCAGCAACGGATGTTCTATGCTGCAAGCAAAAAGGATCCGCTACCCCCAGACCGAGGGGGCGCCGAAGAGGCCAACATCGGAATTGCTTGATAGTAATTAAAAATAATTAACCAAAAACTAACGGCCGAATTAGCTGTTTCAGCTCCCGTGCATTCACTAAGCGCGCGAGCAACCCAACATCGTCCAAATGCACACGTCGGGGCAAAGGGAAGGCGTAGTCTGGTGGTTAGCCAGTAAGAGGGTGTAATTTGGCGTATTATTGGGGTGCCTACCAGGTGGTAGGCTACCATCTTACAGTGCAATGGTGCGAGGGTGGAGAGATGCTGTATGATTTCTGTTACAAGAGTAGAGCAAATAATTGGGATGGAAATACAGTCAAACTTCTATGTGTAAAACTGAGAAACATCAAAATCCAAAAGTCCACCACACAGCCATGATTGTTACGAAAGGTGAAAGATTCTGGATTCCAAAGTTCACAAGAACATGTATGTAATCCAAAGCTGGAAAGCTGAATGGGGCATTTGGGTAGTTTCACTGGCGTGCCAAATTCAAGCAGTGACACCACCAGAGATGGGAAGGCAAACGCCAAAGCAGTGTGTGGAGAATGGAAGAATGGTCAAGAACAAATGCAGTCGCCCTGACAGCGATTCTGACAACGTTAGAGATGATGTTGGCCTACGAGTAATGGGAAGATTCCAAAGGAAATGTATTTTGATTTATCATTTAATGCGATATGTCTCTATGTTTGATGTCGTTCCACATGTGATTTCAGATGCAGCGTCTTTCTCTTCCTTCACAACTAACACATCCTTAAGGTATTATGTCCACATTAGTAAGGTACAATGGTACCTCGTCGACGCAACCGATCAGGCGCTGAAGAAAAGAGGGGGTTTGGTAGTCTCGCCCATAGACATCATCCGTGAATCGGCCTCGTAGTTGCTCACGTTACCTCGCTTCGATATGTTGCTTTGGAAGACTGAGAGGTCGGGCGTTAGAGCCCGGGCAAACCTTCTACCGCCATCGGATTGCCTGACGTTGCCTCCAGACATGGCAGCAATCTCGACAATTGGCTCGGACGTTTGCTTGTAGTACATCCTGTGAGGGAGGGTGGCATTGGCTGCACTAACGCCACCAGACAGGCTCCGGAACGACAAGGGCGAGCGTCCCCTTGCGTCGTACGGGGAGAGGAGCCTCGCAGTATCTCCACCGGTCGACGACAACCCAGATCCCTGGCGGAAGAATGAGCCACCCCGTAGCATACGCGGGTTGGGAAAGACGACGGAGCGCGGCGAGCGCGGCGAGCGCCTCGTCTTGGTACCGTCTGACTGGGGGCCCTCGGTGGGACTTGTAGTGGTTGGTGCAGCTGTGGCTGACGGCATTGACTGCGCGCCGCCGGTCAATGCGGGCCACGCCTGTTCAAGGAGCAATTCTCTCACCCTGAAGATGTCGTGTGAGTCTGGCGACAGGATGCCGTCGGTGGCATGGAACACGGCCACGAGGAACTGCTGCTTCCACGCCTCGATGAAGAGGTCCCTGTCGCTCTGTCGGCGGGTCTTCGTCGATGACGCGCCGCTGGAATGGCTGCGGGAGTACCGTCGATAATGACGCTGGTAGTCCTCGAGCTGTGGCGAGTTGTCGTCCTTGTCCGTCTCCATGGCGCTTGACGACGACGCGATCTTCTCGAACTCCTCCTCGATCGAGTTGAGCATCGCGCTGTAGGCGACGATGCTGGGGAGGCATCCCATGCCCAGGGCCGGAACGGCCGCGGCCCCCTCGATCTGCCGTCGGGCGCTCCCGAGTACGGCGGTCAGTATCTCCCTGCGATCGAGGCCCAGAGCGCGCTCGGCCGTCCTTGCTGAGGACATCGCACGCCCGTCGACATGAGCGGCGCCGGTGTAGCTCAGTGCCAGCATCCTCAACAGCTCGCCGACGAACCGACGGCTCGTCGGCGGATTGACGGCGTAGTTCATCGAAACTAGGACCCTCGTTTCGGTCTCGACGATATCCCTCGCCGTGAATAGGCCGCGACTGAGCTCCACGAAGGAGTGAAGGCGCAGGGGGCCGGAGAGCATGCCGCGCTTTCGCGGTTTGTAGGGAAGGCTCGAATGGGGCGCGGGGGGGACATGCGACGACGACGTCGACGACGACGCGGACGTCGAACGGTGGCCGCCGCCGTTCCTCGGGGCGCGTTCGGCGCCGCAGGAGTGGGGATGGACCGCCCCGGCGACAAGGGGGAGTCCGAACTGGCCGAGGCGGGTACCCCACCGTCCCATGCGATGACGGCGCGTCAGGTCGGCGATCTTGCGCGACATCGCGCGTAGCTCGTCGTCGCATTCGTTCCGATCGGCATCGTCGTCGTCCTCCTCCTCGAATTTGCAGTCGTCGACTTCGTCGTCGTCGTCGTCGTCGTCGTCGATGTCGCCCTGTACCCTCTCGCCGAGGAAGGCGCGTCCGTCGACCTCGTGCACGAGCGACGCCACCACGTCGTACGATGCGCCCGTGACCGGATCGTCCTCCATCAGCTCGCCGTGTACCTTGATCGCGAGGTACAGGCACGTCACGGCTATGAGCTGAAAGTGCCGCCTCTTGATCGGCGGCTCGCCCGTCCCGCCCCCCCCGGCGGGACCGCCGGACCCGGACCCACCCCCGTGCCCCCCGTCGCCCCCCCCGCGACGACGCGCGCGTTCGTTCTCGACGAGGACGTGACCGACGTGCCGATCGATGTAGGTGAGCGCGACGCTCACGGCGTTGCGATCGTATTGGAAGTGATCGACGACGTCGTACATCCAAGACGCGATGCGCCTCCTCCACGGCCCGATGGTGGCCGACGTCTTACCCCTGGGGGTGGGCGATCCGTCGTCGTCGTCGCCGCCGTCGGACGCGGACGAGGACGAGGACGAGGACAACGTCGTCGTCGCCTCCTCGGCGAATTCCGTCGGGTAGTACCTCACCGGCAGGGGCGTCGAGTAGTGCCCTGCCTCCCGCCGCAACAGCGCGACCAGGTGATCCGACGACATTGACAGGAGCATGTCGAGATCGTCGGATGCGGCGTCATACGCGATGGCCGACGCGGAGCCGACGATTGGCTCGGATTGACAACGTGGGCGATGGTCGATATTGTCGCGATGGTCTCGGCGATTGAATTGATGATGAGGATGGTGATGATGTCCCCCCCGTTCCTGAACCTCCCGCTCGTACATGAGGTCCATGGGCTCCTGCTCGTCGTCATTGTCGTCGTCGTCGTCGTCGTCGTCGAAGTCGTGGACGTCGTACTCCTCCTCCGTCGTCGCCGCCCCCGTCTCCCACCGACCGTACGAAGGGCAGCGCTGGTAGGATGCCGGCGGATGGCCGAAGTAGACGGTGTCGCCGACAGAGCGAGCGCGAACGACGTCATGGGTGAGTCGACGCGAGGAGGAGGAGGAGGAGGAGGAGGAGGAGGGGGGGGCGTTGGCGAGGCTTGGATGGGTTTGGTGGAACATCGTCGACGTATTCATGTTCACGTTGCTCGAACGCACGAGGAAGGCTCAATCACGGCGAAAGAATGTACGTGGGTTGGTATCCTCCCATGAACTATATAATGAGTGAGCGGTAGTATGCAATCGATCTCCGCCGTTTGCGCTGTTTGGCAGCGATGCGATGTTGTGGAGGGGGTATGAAGAGCGGAGGTGGACGTCCTTGGACTGTTTAATAAAATTAGAGCGTGGCACAAATACAGAGGGAGGCCGAAAACATTCTCTATGTCATCAGGTTCCGACGGGGAAGGAGTTGACGATTCCGGTCGAATGACCAGTTGATCCCATGTATCTAATATCACCAGGTGGCGAAGTGGTACGCTACAGAAGCCGACGTGATTCAAATAATCGCCATTCTGTCGTGAGGGCGATCGTAACGTCACGACGTCCACCGTGCAAAAAAACACAGCGGGCCGAGGTCGGGGGAGGAACGGAACGTAAAGACGGGGGTTGGCCGCAGTTATCGACGGAAGGGTCATTGAGCCTCTCTCTTTGATGAGGTCCCGAGGAATCGATAGACGTTCATAGACTTCATATTATGTTCTGAATTCCTCTCTAATACCGTACAACATGGAAAGGGCTGACAAATGAAAGAAAAAGTCATCCTACTATTCCTACGTATGTGGTAAATCATTTCAAATGGCACGCATCATTGATTGAACGTAAATATTCTCGCGAACTCTCTCGCTCATTTCCAGAGATGGATTTCTTGTTCGAACGCCCCCACCCCCCGTCAGCAGACCACCAAATCGCAGCGTCGGGTGTAGTGGAGCGATCCCAAAACTCTTTTAATGATTTGTGTTTTTTATGCACAAACTGTCTGGCCTTCAACCTTGCCGCACACAA
>JALLBA010001107.1:0-11495 GCA_036939675.1 Cyclostephanos invisitatus
GGGGGGGGGGGGGGGGGGGGGGTTTCTAGAAGCCGGACAGTCGTACAGTGCGAAGCCGTATTTTTTTCAATAAAAGACCCAAATAAAAATGAAATTCAAGTATTGAGAGAAACTGAGAACAATCAAAGTAGGAATTGGTATGTACGAAAAGGGAAAACATAATGCATCAATCCCCTTAAAGAACTGTGGTGCGATAAGGAGATATCAATGGATGGAGGGTTCGCACTTCTGGCAATTCGTCGCACTTCCGGCAATTCATCACCGGCCGGGCCCGGGGCGAGAGGAGTTCGATACAAGCCCCCGTTTGTTTCCGTTCAAGTTCAAATCGGTATTTGGGTATCGGATCGAGTACGTGGGTTTGGACTAGCGAATAGTACGGCCACATGGAAAAATCGCTTTCGATGGGCTATAGCGATGCCTCGAAATAAATTGACGCGTAGTGGCAATCTGGGCTGTATCGATGCCCTTTGGTCGGGAGAGTTTGTCCGTTACGACATTTCAAACACGCGATCCTTCTCCCTTCATCATGCCAAACAGCCATCTATCTAAACGAACGCGGCAGCAGATCAGAGCAATATTTCAATCATTATTATTCATATTCTCTGTTTTCAGTCCATCTATCTCTCATATCAACAACCATGGCGCCTCCGAAGAAAAGACACGCCACGTGCTTCGCGTCATCGTCCGCCCCGCCGTCATCCTCGGCACCATCCACATCGAAGAGGCACAAGTCCACGACGACCGAGACCCACGTCGTCTCGTCTCGCTTCGCCGTGGCAATTGCGACCGCGTCGGATGAGTTATCATCCCTGATACGATCCGTGAGTTCTCCCGAGGACCGAGGCGTTACGTCGTCCCAACTCGACGGGACCATCCTATGCTCGGCCGGGAGCGTTACCAGGAATTGTCCGGTCATGAACATCGCCGCACCGATGTTGGCACGGCGTGTGTCTACGTTGAACGAGAGGTGGGAGGACGGGGCACATTCGATTCCAAGGTTCGTGAATTTCCCACACACGCGCGCCGTGGACGCGATCGCGCCATCGGCATCGTGCTCGACGTCTTCCGAGGATGGCCACCGGCGGGAGACGATGCACATGGCCCGTCCGGCTCGTGGCAGTCGAGTGACCATCCCCCTCCTGCCGTTTCGAGATGATGGAATCGCCAATCGCGGCTCCGGGGACTCCACCGCCTCCACGCTCTCGTCTTACGAACATGGCGCGCATCCTCCCCGCGCGCTGTCGCGTCGCTTCGCCCGCCCTCCCACTCGCCCCCACGAGGCCCGACTACGCATCGTCGTCGCGACGACCAACGGCATGGATCCCGCGGAATCCTACGAGGGCGACCGTCATCCCGCGACCGGCCATCGACACGGCCGTGGGACGACGACCTACCCCAACGGATGCCGATACTCCGGCGAATTCGTCAACGACATGCGACAGGGCCATGGCAAGTGCTGGTACCCCCGGGATTTGGGCGTGTACGCCGGCCAATGGCACGAGAACGACAAGCACGGCTACGGCTCGATGGTGTACGCCAACGACGACGTGTACAACGGCATGTGGCATCGCAACCACCACAGCGGCAGCGGTACGCTGACCATGAATGGCGGCGCGGAGGTGTACTCCGGAGACTTCGCGAATAACAAAAAACACGGCCTTGGCGTGCTCACGTGCGACGATGGCAGCGTGTACAGAGGCACGTGGTCGGACGACGTTCGACACGGCGAGGGCGTGCTGATGCTCGCCGATGGCACGAGCAGTCGACAGGTATATTATCACGGCAAGCTCGTATACCCATTTCCACGGGAGTCGTAGTCCAAGAGAGTAATTAAAGTTAATTAGCACACAACTAACTCGTCACCGCATCACTTCCCTCCGACTTCCTTTGAAATTTAACCATCCATTGGCAACAATGACAAGGAATTAAGTCGAGGCTTTCAATGTTGGTGCCCTTTGGACCAATATTATTCATCAATTATGAGAACCGACCAAGCCGTAGGTCGTTTAACGGATTTCAGACTGAGTCATTGCACGCATACCAATATGAATGCGACGAAAATCTGAATGCAAACCCTTAGCTGTCGTCACGACATATTCAACTTCATTGGTATGTAGGTCTGTTGCGTCATATGCATCGTCGACGGGGACACTAGGCTGGAAATGTTCGGCTCTACTGTGCCGTTTCTCACGTCATCTCGTCGACTGTATCGTGAATTCGTTCGTCGAGTGTTCCGTCATCCAGTCCATTCGTCAATATTATTTCATCGTCGACGTTCGTCCGTCAACTTCATCGCCCATCCTCCGTGTCGTCGTCGTCGTCGATCGACGGCGGGAGTCCCCATTGAACGACGATGATGAAAAGACGCTTGGATATTCGATTGACCATGATCTTCCTGTATTTTGTGCCTGTACAACTTTTGGCGCGTCTCGTAAGATTTGTGTATTATTCCCACGCACCCTGGGGGAACACACTTTGCTCTCTCACAACTAACTCCCCCACACTACGTCGTACCTAGAGGTAGATGCTGCTGGGAATGAAAAATGAAAACAACGTCGTCGCGCGACCCGTACGGAGGCGGCGGCTCGGTAGCGGCGCCCTCGTGGGGGAATGACGACGACGGATATTACCGGCACGAGGCTCCCCTAGGGGGAGGTGGCAGAAGTGGAGGAGGACGGCGCGACGAATACTACGACGACGGCGACCGACGACGCAATCGTCGACCGGGCCCACGGAGTGACGGGGGACGGAGCAGCAGGAGCGAACACCTTCCCCCCCCGACCGATCGTCGTCATCGTCCTTCCGGCAGCGGCGGTAGTACCGCCGGGGATAAGCTCCAGCTACGCGTATTATACACCCACCAGAAGACCAAGAAGAAGAAATCGTGGAAGGACGGCAAAATCGTAATCGTCGGGACGTCCTGCGGGCTGTACGATGCCAATCCCACGGCGGGGGGGGCGGGATCCGCGTCGGTATTGGACGCATTGGACCTAAGTCGGGCGGAAGTGAACGGATTGTCGAATCGCACGATTAACGAATTGGAGAGCGAGAAATACCTGATACAGGTGGAGGGACCGTGGATTGCCCGGGACGAATATCGCGGCGGCGGGGGTGTCGCATCAACGAACGACGATATGCCCACTGCTGCCGCCACGTCGACGATCAGGACGGGAGCGAGAGCGGCGTCGTCGTCCACGGGAATGAGGAGGGTACTGGCCACCAAGTTTCGAATACCGTCGAGGGTTTTACCGCCCCATCCGGAGGAGAGGCGACGTCGCATGCGCGAGGAGGGGGGGTTCGATCGATCGAGGCCGCTGCAGCCGGGGGAGTTGGAACGTAGGTATTACGGCTGTGGGGGTGGCGGCTTCGGAGGAGGAGGAGGAGGAGTTGTGGGTGGATATCATCCCGGGAGGAACGACGGCGACGGCGACGGTGGCGAGTTCGGCCCACATCGGGATGGTGTATCATCTCACGGGCATCGCTACGATGGAAACGGTAGAGATTTTGGTCGCAGTGGCGAACGCGAGCGTGGGGATGGACACAACCGCCATCGTGGCAGGAACGACGCCGTCGAGAGGGGAGGAGGCGACGTTCACGAGTCTCGGCCGTATCGTACCGTCGTTGACATTCCTCCGCAACGTAGAAATGACGATGACCTAGATGACGATCGAGGACGGGGACGAAGATACTTCGAAAGCCTCCCACTACCACCCCCAAAGCGACATCAGCATGACAACAGAGCGCATTCCGAACGTTGGGGCCGTTCGAATGTCGTACGGAACAGCGGCAATGTCGACGCCGGCGTCGGAAGTAGTAGGAAAGAGGGCATGATTTTCTTCCAGTCCAACGAGTACGATCCCAGAGGATTTTACGACGAGGAGGAAGATAGCGACGAAGGAGGAGGGGATGATGATGGCGGCGTCATAGGCAACTGCGCAGATGATGGCCGCGACGACCCATCGATGGATGAGGGATGGCGTCGTATGGATGGAGTGCCGGTCAACGGACATTCGACGCGCGGCCAGGGAGACAGTGGAAATCGTGGTCTGCCGATTCCTATCCACGTCCACGAACAACGTCGTGATGATCATTATCATGAAACGCACTCGTCGAGCCGAATAGATAATCATCTGTCAAACGGAGTTGAACGGACGGAACGCGCCGCCGGCTTAAATCGTTCCTCGTCACCATCAACCACACGAGACTACGATCCACATGCCACCGATGAACTGCTCGCATTGCTGGGCGCAGAGCCCACTCCTCCGGCACGAGATAAATCTACGGTGCCGCGTTATCCTCCAAGATCCTCCACTGACGACGAGACTGGGAAATCTACTCACCAGATCAATGATACCGCCGGAGTCTACGATAATGGCAACCCCGAGGGAGAGAGTCAATTCCTCGCCGGCATCATCCAAGCGGAAGAGCAGATACACAATCGCGCCACCGCTGCCGCTGCCACTAGTAAATGGAGTTTTGGCGACGACGATTCGTGCAGCAATGGATTCGGGGGATGGCAACGAGTAAATGATGGAAGATTCGACGAAGATGATGGCGAAGACTATGTGCAAAATTTGAACACGAATATCATCAATAAAGTCCTGCATTCAAGCAACGGACAGGAAAAAGAAGAGACAGGACCAGCATATAATTTGTCAAACTTCACGTTGCCATCGGCTGGTGAATCGTCATCTTCGGAGGAGGAGGAGGAGGAGGAGGAGGAGGAGGATGATGATAGTGTAGAAGAAGAAGAAGAAGACGACGATGAATGATGATGAAGAAGGATGAATGATGATGAAGAAGAGGATAATATATATAATTGCGTTGAAAAGTTGAAGCAACATGTGAGCTAATCACGATCCGGCATCTGACCCAGATTTCACCGGATATTACACCGAACCCTTATCTACCCCGCGTTCAATATGGAATATTGAACAGCATGCGAATGGAAGCGTGTACCTCCTTCCGAGTTTCCACGCTTGCATCGTTCGTTTCGTCCGTGTATGACATGTGACAAGCCTTTGCATCTATCGCAAACTGAGAATCATCATCGAACATGTACGGGAAGGCATTCTTGATCGCCGCCGCATTCCGTCCATCGGATGGGGTCAAATAATCCCTTTGGGCACTCTGTCTAAGATAAATGCGAGCGGATGCAACCCCGATGTTTATCTTTGGGGGGATCGTTGTGAATTGCGGATCCATTTCATCGACCGGATCGAGCGCGATGACCCTGATGACATTGTTCACGTCGAACTTCGCGGCGACCATTAATGCGACTTTCCCCCCCAACGAATGCCCGACGATGCTGTACTTCTCTTCGTTGTCGAGAAACGGATACTTTCTCGAATCGCGAATTGCGGCCACAATGTCGCGGACGCGTTCGGCCATCTTGTCGTGGCTTATTTGAGAATGGAGAATGTTCGGACATAGGCGATTGAACCCGATGACTAGCTGATTCATTTCCAAGAGAACATTTATGGTTGATTCGTAACTTTCGAGATCCGGGCCGATATCCAATATGCTCGTACCCGGTAGGAAAACGGTGATACCATCAACGGCGATACCCCCGGGCATTCTGATGGAAACGTCGTATTCATCACTGATGGATTCTATTGTCGCTGGGGGTTCGACATACGACGTGTCGTTCCAACGACAAATAAACAACCCACCCATTAAGATCAGGGCCGCAAAGCTCACGAGCTTGATTATCCTCATGGTGCACGGGTGTCCTTGGTGTTGCACGTCGAAGGAGAACTCCGCTGATTAAATAATGACCTGAAACCTGAAATCTGAAATCTCGGGCACGGCGAACAAGCGGAGCAACGAAATTTTCATCGTCCCCGCCAAATAATATCCACGGATACTTGACGGACCGACGAGAGACGGTCTCGAGCATCGACGGACGAGTCCGAGGTTAGGCGTACCGATCGAATGGACGGAAATCGTCCTTACACCATGTGCCGATATAATGGAAAGGTCCAAAGGAGACGACGAGGAAGAAGGTTCGATCCATCTTCCTCTCCACCACGGTGGCGGAGCCGGCTGAGCCGGCGATCGCGTCAAGAGCTCCAAGACCAAGAAATTGTATACGGAAAACTTCTGTTAGGCGGAGGGGAAGACGGCGGAGAAAAAGGATGTAGCATTCTGTATGACCACCGTGCCGAGGATGGGTATGGATCCGCAGCAGTTACGGACGGGCTTACTTTAGAGATACAAATTCTGGTTCGCACAAGAGCCCACATGACTCGCGAGCGGGGAACGAAAAGCGATGAATCGCGCAAGGTTACGAATATAACCTAAGAAGACGAAAGACAATTTTCATAAGTAAAAGAACGAGGGACCATTTAAGGTCATCGACGGGTTTCAGCCTTCCATCCCGCCTTCTCGACCTTCCTCGACATCTTCCATGGGTGCCTCGTAGTCGTTATCGTCGTCCACGCCCCCATCTCGACCTTCCTTGACATCTTCCATGGGTGCCTCGTCGTCGTTATCGTCGTCCACGCCCCCATCTCGATCGTCCTCGACATCTTCCATGGGTGCCTCGTCGTCGTTATCATCGTCCACGCCCCCGTCGAGCATGTCGTCCAACGCCATCTCGTCCTCCGGGGGGATCCACGGCATGTCCCCACCATTATTCCGATCGTAATTGTCGTCGTCGTCGTCGTAGTCGTCGTATTCGTCGTATCCGCGGCTCGTTGATTTGCCGGCTCCCTTGAGATTGTACCACTTTCGCTTCCCGTCGTCCTTGACGAGCTTGATGATCACCCTGTCCTTCCCCCTCTTGCGCACGAGTTTCGTCCCCCTGACCTTCCCGTACAATTTCTCGATTCGCAGATGACGGTCCTTCCCCGAAACGCCCCTCGCGCTGAACATGACCCCCGTGCCATCGTTCAACAGCGACGCCTCCAGGTCGTCGTCGGCAACGTCGTCCAATCCCCGCAGCTCGACGTACACGGAGACGCATCGCTTGTCATCGCACCACGAGTAATCGACGATCTCTCCACCGGATGGCACGATGGTCGCCCTTTCGTTCGTCGGGTGCTTGTCGCATATGGAATCGTCCCAGGCGTACTTTCCTTGATATCCGAATGCCTTGCCGTCATCGGTGCTGACGGCCTCGTCGGCGCCTCCTGCCGGTACCGAGTCCGCGTCGTTTGACATGTTCGTTGCGAAATAATGGTCGTGTCGTGTGGGTGCGAATGGTGGGGAATGATATTTTCGGCGTGTATGGCTGACTTTCGTTAGTGGTGGATTGCCGTGGGGACGCTCTGGTCAGGACCTGGTTTTATGTTGCGATCGTAAGGATTCTCCAAGAATACCATGGTGGTGCGAGCGAATCATGTCATTCATCCCCCACGGACCAAGGATTTTCTTCGAGAGGCGGAATTAAGGATTTTCTTCGAGAGGTGGACCAAGGATTTTCTTCGAGAGAGGGAGCTTGGTGTAACGGCCAGACGAAGGGTTCTGATGCTGGTCCGTCCGTGCAGTTTACTTACGTAGCGCGCCCACGGGGCGGTCGCGTTTTGCTGCCACGACACACCGACCTCGTTGTTCCAATACAGAGTCGAACCATGAGCAATCACGACGCGGCATCGCCATCGGTCGCATTGGACGACGGCGGGATGGTAGCAGATACGACAGGGGACGGCGAAGGGGGGGGCGGAGGCGACGGCAATGAGGGCAATGTCGACACGCCGTCGTCGTCGTCCACGAAGTCGTCATCCCCCGCCACCGACGACGACGACGCGCCACCGTCGTCATGTCGGACACGATTCGTCGACAAGGTTTCGTCGATATACGATAAGAATTCCTTTTTGATATTGGTCATATTCGCGATACTATTATCGTACGCGTATCCCCCACTGGGCGCGACGTACCTATATCCGGACGTCACGTCCGATTGGCTCGCGGTGATACTGATATTCGTATTGTCAGGGATGGGAATACGAACGGAAGAATTCGGTAAGGCGTTCCAGAGGTTGTACTTCAACGCATGCGTGCAGATATATAACTTCGGGATCGTGTCGGGATTGGTGTACGGCATGTCACGCCTCATGCTGTACGTCGGGGCATTGCCTTCCAGCCTCGCGGACGGGATGGTCATATGCTCCTGCCTGCCCGTCACCGTGAGCATGGTCATGGTATTAACGAAGAGCTCGAACGGCGACGTGGCCAGCGCTGTATTCCACGCGGCGTTCGGTAACATGCTCGGGGTATTCCTAAGTCCGGCGTTGATCACCATGTACCTGGGAGTTAGTGGCAACGTCGACCTAGGCACGATCACGATCAAGCTGGTATTGCGGGTGCTCGTTCCGTTGCTATTCGGACAATTCCTACGATGCTTCGTGCCGATGGCGCGTAACCTCGTCGATAACAATTCGAAATTCTTCAAGAAGTTCCAGGAGTGGATACTCGTCTTCATAGTGTACGCGGTATTCTGCGAGACGTTCGAATCCGGTATGGACGCGAATATCGGTCAGATATTCATCATGATCGCTTTGCAGGGGGGGATGCTTATACTCGTCATGGGATTGGCGTGGTCGATCCTCGTGATATTATTCCGGAACGAGCCGAAGTTGATCGCCATGGGATTGTTCGGTTGTACCCACAAGACCGTGGCGATGGGGATACCGTTGATAAATTCCATGTATTCCGACATAAACCCGAGCCTCGTGGGTTTGTACACCCTGCCGCTATTGATATGGCATCCAATGCAACTCCTGATCGGCACGGCCGTGGCGCCTCGCATCGCCGAATACGTCGATAGGAGGGAGGGGGAATTGATGTCGGGACTGTCGGAACTGGGTCCGCTGCGCGATGACGACGTTGGCGATGGCGCCGGGGATGCGCCGTCGACATTATTCTCGTCGTACGGGGTGAGGAAGAATCGAGATCGATTGGCGGAAGAAGACGGCGAAATTATCGCGGCAATAACGGCGGCTGCTCATCGAGTTTAGCACTCTTTGGAGCGGTGTGTTGCACGGAAAAAGAACATGAATGGCAGAGAGAACGACAACGATGGGTTGAATAACTCCACCGCAATAATAAGAGCGGTAGTTGGCACCTTATTTTGGCGTGCGTTCGACTGTAGGTTGAGTTGCATTCGAGTCCCATCGTATTTCACATGGTGGTTCAAACATCACGGAAAAATGCGGTGTAGAACATTGACGAATTGATTTTAATGAGGTAATTTATTCATAATATTCCAGATGGCAATACTTTCGGTATTTTTCAAATTGCCATGTCATCGTCGTCTATCGCGGCACGGAGAACCAGCATCGCCCGCCCTGGCCCGGGCCGGCCAACGACGCCCACAACGACGCCAAACCATGCCAGCATGTGTCTAGTATCATCATTCTAGAGGTCGAATATCCGGCTATTGCACATGTAGGGAGAATCGAAGGTCGTCATCTCCCCGGCGACTTTTCCGGGAACGGGAAATACCCGACAGCTCAATGGCTTATTCCATCGTCCGGCCAATGCCGCCACGTCCAATATCAACGACGTCAAATTATCAACGTCGACATTCCCTGGTATTGGCACCGTATCGACGCCCACGCCGCACACGGAACTGATACACAGGATCTTATCGATCGTCAAACGACTAGTACCGGTACCAACGTCGCCATCCATCCCCCCCGAACTCATGCCCGCCAACTCCGCCAATCGTCTATCCTCGAGGACTGGCAACATCAATCCGCAATATCCCGTTATCAACACGTCCGGGATGGATTGCAACGACGTCGTTATGGCCGAGGCCGCCGCCATCGTCCCGGCGCGACCGAAAGTCCCGCGTACCTCCTCGAGACGCTCGATGGCACGTGCGACGGATCCTCCATCGTCGAGGCTCGGGTTCAGACTGGTGTCTATGCCCATGTATCGGACATCGACGTCGTCGTCGTCGTCGTCGTCGTCGTTATCATCGCGTCGTCGTGCTCGACCGCCGCGATGTGCGACGAACGACGTGCATACCTCCTGTATAGTCAACAATTCGTCCCTCATCCTGCCGTCGAATATGCGCTTGATCTCGCGTATGCTATTCGCCTCCTCCAACAATCCGCTTGCGAATCCTCCATTTTCCAATCCGATGGCGAATCCCAGCGCCATCGTCGGTAGTTCGCGCCCGATGCGGCATTCGCCATTATCGTCGTTGATCGGTGGGTCGGGGAGGAGGAGGGTCGGCGACCTGGCACCGGGGAAGAACGGGACCGTATCGATGTGCGACGATGCGCAGAAACAAAAATTACCGAGACCGCCCCTCACGTGATCGCCGATGTCGTCGTCGAGAGTCGATATTCGCATCATGCACTCGGACGCGGCCCTCGCAGCATCGACGTCTCGCGAATCGACATTCGCCGAGCACGAATAACGAGAGGACGACGATACGATCATGGGACATATTCGCGTCGTGTGCATCGGGTCGGTCGACGGTCCCAACGAGCAGAAGGATATTTCGCATTCGGCCAATAGTACATCGAGGAGATGCAGTCTATGTCGGATCATTTCGCGATCGTCGACCTTACGACGCTTCGCGACATCGTCGTGGTCGTCGATGACGTCATCGTCCTCCGTCGTCGTCGTCGTCGTCGTAATCGTGAGCCATTCCCCGAACGGATTCGTCGCGATCCTCAACGTCTGTATCTCATAACCGACCTTGATCAATTCCGCTTCCAATTCGCGCAACAATCTCGCGCACTTTTTCACCTTGACGTGCACGCCGCCGCCGGGAAGACACTTCTCCGTCTTCTTGGAATTGCCATCATCGACGAGATCGTCGTCGATGACGACGAAGTCGTCGGGATGAAGATTGACGAACGCGGTTATCGTTCGTATTCGAAACGGCCTACCATCGTTGGACGACGTCATCGCGTGGCGAGGGGCGGGGAGGCGACCGACCTTGTTGGCTTTTGGTTGAATGTTCGACACCACGAACCATGTTGGTCCGCGAAATTCGCCACCCCTCACCGTGGACTCCCGCCAAAAAAAAAGGAGTCTTTTTTTGGCGTGGAATCGCTTGTTTGAATTTTTTTAGGGTTAATTGCTCGTTCACGTCATTTCGAGCCTTTTTTAATTGAGTGATCTGCCCAAATATCACTACTTTTAGCTTTTGAATATTCATGTGCCGATGCAAATATTTCACTTCTTGAAACACTTCACCAAAAAACATATTTTGAAAAACAAGAAAAAGCTATTTCGGCATTGTTAGTGTTATTTCACTTTACTAAAATAAGGAAAAACTGTTCAAAAGCATGCTGTTTTCGTAAAACCGATTTCGTGTACCGATCGATGGTTTCATGCAATCCTAAGAACAAAGGATTTTTTCTATACGCATTCCAGAGCAGCATTTTTTAATTTTTTTATTCCTGAGCCGCACTTTATGCTTTCAATGAATTGCAGAACCGCACTTACTTCATTTTTACAATCCGAGGACCGCACTAAACTACCTTCGTTTTATCTGATTACAGAGCCGCACTAAATAGGCCTAACCCTGT
>JALLBA010001108.1:0-11472 GCA_036939675.1 Cyclostephanos invisitatus
TCTTCCGATCTGTGCCGCCACCGTTGCCGCTGAGAGAGAGAGAGAGAGAGAGTAGAGTGTCGCCGCCGCCGCCGCTGAGAGAGAAAGAGAGTAGAGTGCCGCCACCGTCGCCGCTGAGAGAGAGAGATTAGAGTGCCTCCACCGCCGCCGCCACTGAGAGAGAGAGAGAGAGTAGAGTGCCGCCGCCGCCACCGCTGAAAGAGAGAGAGTAAAGTGCCGCCACCGTCGCCGCTGAGAGAGAGAGATTAGAGTGCCGCCATGGCCACCGCTGGGAGAGAGAGAGTAGAGTGCCACCGCCGCCGCTGCCACTGAGAGAGAGAGAGGCCAGCAAAATGGATGAAGAGGATCCTTGTGAGGATGCTCTCGATGAGCCTCACACATATGATGAGGACAGCAGCGCAGCATCAGCGTCAGCAGCATCAGCATTAGCCCAACTGGTAACTATTTGGAATTGTCCCTAATTAATGAAGTTTTTGCTTGATGGTAAAAGGGTTTGGACATGTGGTTGGTGCCGGGATGAGTTTGATGGGACTTGTCCAAAGCCTTTTCTTGGTTGGAATGCAACAAAGGCAATGAGCCATGTCTGTTGTATTCCAGGAATGTGTATTCGTCTCTGTTCGGGTAATATCCCCCCTGATTAAGCCGCAAGATACAAAAAACAGAGGTCAGGTGCTTGACTAAGGATGATTGTGACAGCGATGAAGAATAAGTGGGAGTGGATAGGGAACAGGGAAGTATGGACCCAAATCTCTATGGAGGGATGCAGGATCTACCGCATAGGATATGGAAAGCTAATGCTTTCCTACCATTGCCTCAGTGGACATGCAAACCCACAATGGTATATGTGCAGCCGGCGGACTTTCTGTTGTTATTAATCAACTTAATACATGTTTAGCTTGCACTCTATTACAATGAAATATGCCTAGAATACGTAGTCGCACTTACATTCTCAACTCTATGTACGTACTTCGTACGATTTACTGTACCGCAGTAACCAGATTACTGTATTTTTGTTACTTTAACCCACTCTCAAACCACCCTCAAGAGAGGCTCAGTAATGACCCGATTACTTAAAAAAGTAACAGTAAACACAGTAACAGGGAAATGTTCCTGTTACTTGGACCCCTAAAATCAGATTACTGTTACTCAGTAATTGGCAACCTAGTTCAGGAATCAGCAGGTATGAACTGTGAACCAAACCAGTCAGCAGGGAGAGAAGGGGTGGGGTAAAAAAATTGCAATGCAATGGATGTTACCCTTTGGCTTGACTGCTTCTTGATGACAATAATCATATGGATCCTTAAAAGAATGAGAGCTTTTAGGATGATGTAGCTTTGGGCTTTGGTGTCAAGTCCAATTCAGAGCAGGGGAGAAAAAAAGAGCTGACAGAGACAGAGGATTGTAATTCTGAGAAAATTATTTTCCTCATCTCAATCTCAAGGATAGATAGGAAGAATCTAGCCAACTTAGGAGGTCCGCCATCAATGGTGACTACTGCATCAGTGACATCTGTTCCCGCAAGCTGAATATTCACGGCAACAACTGATGGGGCATCGCTTATTGTCATATTTACAGTAATCCTTACCCCTCTATTTCTTCTCACCATACCCCCTTTCCAATTTACTTTTCATAAGCTATTATTCACTGTAGGTCCTACATTGATTTGAGGCTCCAACATGAAGCGTTATCCTCAAGATCCTCGAGCTAGTGTTCCTTTAAGGACATTTGTCAATCAGCAAATCCCTCCGCTAATAGTTGTTTCATTCTTTATTCAAGATTCACTAAGCACTCAGTTCTAGTGATATCGGCAATGCTACCGCCCAGACTTGTCACCCACATTAGCCATAATCACCTTTCTGCAGAGTCAAAATATTCCACCAATCTAATTTGGCCTTTGACCCGAGATAAATATATTTCTCTGTACTCATCTCAGAATCATCATTCGTTTCTGCGCCTGGCTCCTTTTCTAGGGAGTTCGATTGTATCCTTTACTAGTCATTGTTCTATCATTCTGCAGTTAGCCAATCAAATAAGACTCAGCTTGATCTGCATTTTGTGTGATATTATCCTTGAGAGTCACACCCAAAGGGACTGTCACAGCATTTTGGCAATGGGTCTACATTGATTTATTGTGAATTTTGGAAATTGAAGATGTCAAACTCTGGCAAAAGTTGCCGTGGCAAGGTGCTTCATCTGCATGGTAAACAGGATGGTCGCAAACGTGCTGGTGGTGTGACAAGTCGGCATCGTGACGGCCCACCTGCTGGCAGCCCAAAAACAGGTACAAAGACTAGGCACCTCCCCCCCACAAAAAAAAATTAGATAGTCCCAATCAGAGAGGTTTAATGAACAATGCCAGTCCAACCTCATCAAATTCATCAAATTCTTCAAATTCTTCATCAGTCAGTTCCACGTCCTCCGACTCTGATTTGGACACGAATAATGCAACAAAATCTGTTTATGGTTGTGATTGGGAATCCAAGTATTGCTTTGGTAATGATCCTGGAGGAAATAATCTAGAGTTGAAAAAATGTCAATATCCTGGTGGCAATTGCAAGAATTTGGATCATAATATTTGCGCAGTGACATGGGGATAGAAACACGATATTCATGATGTCAGCAATTTATGCAGGAAACATGCTCCAGAATATAATGAAAAAAAAACCAAAATACATCTTCTTCTTCTACATCATTGCAAGATAATGAAAAAAACTTCCAACAATGGAGGCTACCAAGAAATGTCATCTTCCTGACCGAGCAACACAAAACAAGAAGGATTCATCCGATCATCAAAAATCGCAAAGTGAAAGCATCGTCCGGAAGTGTGTTAACTCTCGTTCGGCTCAGTCCAGCTTCCACGCCATGTTTACAAGCTTTCAATGCCATGTTCACTTCTTGAACCCCATTTTTTGCTGGCAAAGAATGTTATTATGACATCCCCTTTCCTGAAAGTTCCAGTCAGCCTTGCAACAACCACATTCTTCAATGCAATTTGGAAGTTGCATCTTGGAGTGTTGCGAGCTGATCTATTAAATAGGGTCAATGTGAAGATAACTGGTGTGAGAGCCAGCAAGCCATGAAGATCAGTATGAGACTTGTCGCCAACAACAATTAATGCGACAGGCATTGATGGCTTGCCGCTATCATTGGGTTGACAATATCTGTTCCTAGCAGGTTCCCAGGCATCGCCAGTGTGATCCCCATATTTAGAATTATGTGGATGGTTCATGTTACTTCCACCTGTCAAAACATTATATCCATCGGCAAAATTTGATTCATTCATTAGAGATTTGTCAGTCAGAAGATCAAGTATCATAGCCTTTGTGTCAAACGTAGGAATGGTGACTAGTGTATTATCATGCAGTCTGATGTCGACATTGTTAGGCCTGAGTTTGTGCATAGAGAATGTTCATCCAAGTGATCCAATTAATGATTTTCGTTGATGGTTTTGATGTTGCGGTGAAATCAGGTGATGATGTGAATTCATACACAAGTTGGCATATGCCATCAAACATTGCTAAGCTAGCCTGATGTGTCACAATTAAATGAAACAACATAATCTCAAAATGGCGATTAGCTTCATTGGTTATGGTTGTAGGATTAACGTGACCATTTGAGCCAGAACAATTAACGGTCAAAAAATCAACATCGTTGTGGTGGCTGTCAATATTGCCATTGTTACGTGATTCATTTGATTCATAATCATCATCAAAATATGGGTCATTATACCTATCAAAATTGTATTCTTGGTCGGATGAGTGTGCTTCACCACAATGTAAGGAAAGCAATGGATTCAATGATATAGTTACACTGATCATTAGAGGTGCGATCAGGTGATGTTTCTCGTTGGCTACAATATCGAATATGTTTTGCATATGCACCTTTGCGTGTTATTATTTGTTTGAAGCAATATGGTGTAGTGTTTGATTAAGTAAAAATTTATGTGACAATGACAAAAATAAATTTGAGAGCAGTTTAGACTCTTTGACATCATTTTTAAAATTGCTAAGAGAGAATTAGGTGTCGACTCCAAATTTAATTGTCGTATAAAAAGGAAAATAACAGACACTGAAAGTTGATAAGAATGAGTATGTATATTTTGAAATTTAATAAAAATGACAACATCATTGTAAAATAATTCAAAAGATTGTTGATTTCTCATTAGAGTAGGTGGTGAACTGTGGATAATTTATTGCTTGTAGGAACAAATTGTGAGAAAGAAGAAAGAAAGGCGCTCATTTAAAAAAAAAATTGCAAAAAACTCGCTTATGTGTATGTACGGTTTAAAATTTCCACAACAAGAGATAATCCAGTCAGATCACTACCAAAATCACACAAAATCATAACAGCATAGTTGTAAATCTAATCGGCAATGAATTCCGATGAGAGCGATGACAGGGCTGATGGGAGCCGTGATAGATCAACAGACTGGGGTGACCATTAAGACAAACGGCAGTTTGATTGACATGAAATGAGATGTCATGAGAGGAGTAATGAGGATAGACAGATCAGAGCTATGGCCGATCAAAGGATGTAACAGTTGGAAAACAGACTTGTTGAGATGGAACATATGAACAAGAAACTGAAGTTGCAACTGATGGCGGCTCAACAGTCAAGAAGTCATTCAACTAAGTTAAATATGCAAAGCAATAATGGCTGGAGTGCGGAGGAAGGAAAACGTGCAGATAAGGTAGTTCCATTTTGCAAGATCTATCTATCTTCACAATACAAGTTCTTGAGGGATGGCTAGATGGATTATGATTCGTATAACGAGAATAGCTTTTGCTATTTTGTTGGGAGAAAGATGACTGACATCTATAAGAATATGAGAATTAGGACGGGTGGACAACAATTCAAGAGGGAATGGAACAATGTGTGCATTGGTAAGGAAGGAGAAGGAGAGGAAGAGAGATGGTGATGACATAAACAACAACAACAAAAGAAGAAGGGCAAGGGCGGAGGACAGCAGCCATGGAAGTGATGATAACAATGAGGATGATATTACAGACAACAAATGACTTATGCAGTGAGACAGAGATAGGGGGAAAGGTTTAGGAAGTCCAGCAAGTAATACTGGGGGGGCACGGGGTGAGAGAACTGAATAGGATTGATTATAGATGTTATTGTTTTGAGGTATACAGGTAATTTATGTTCGGGGTTTAGCCAAAATCATTTGGTCATACATAAATGGATACATAAGTGGATACATACAGACAGTCACCTAGTACCATCTCTTCAGTCACGTAGGTGCAAAAAAAGTCTCCGTGCCTAAAACCCCCAAAGAATTTCCTTTTGTTTTGCCTCTCGTCCTTGTTCGGGTTGATAGGAAGTTACTAAAATGGGGGAAAGTGATATTCAACAAAATAAAAGAACAATTATCGTCCTCCGCACTGCATGCAAGCAGACATTCTTGCATGTATTTCTTTTTTGCTGCTAGTCCCATTATAAACCATGGCTCCAACACAAGATCCCTCAACACTTCACTCTCATAACAAAACAAGGCAAACAAGCAATTCTGGTAAGCATAATTAACCGACTTTGTCGCAACAACTTTACCCATTATCTCCTTCAAGGGGGGTTTGCTCTGACACATATGTGATGACGACAACAATGACGACAACGCCCCTTCCCCTTGATGGTCTTGGTGATCCTCCATCATGACGGCGACTGTTGGTGACTGAGACTGAGTAAATTGGCATACAAGGGGGGTGGGGGGTGGGGGGGTGTGTGGATGTAGTGGCGGAGGAGGTTGGTGGCGGCTGGGGAGGGTGACGTATGGGGGGGGGGGGGTCTTCTCTTATATTGTATGATTATTCACCATTTGACAAGCTCGCAGGCACAAGGCATCTTGGCGAGGGGTTCTATGTTCTATCCAGCTGTGAAAGTGTACTTAGCTAGGAATTGGAACTAGTAGTCCGGCCAAAGAAATTAATCTATCCCTCCAGAGGAAAATTTACTGCGAGGCCATCTAGCTAAATTGGCAAAATATATATCTCATATTTCGGGAATGGACTCAAAAATTTTGGCTAATAAGAGCTCCTATGTTTTGGCTCAACCCCGTAGATGAAAAAATTGTAGTATAAACATACAATAACATACTGATCTCAAGTGAGGCCATGTAGGGTAAGGCCAGTGAGAAGGCAGATAAAAGGGTGCCTAGCCACTGAGCCAAGAACATTTTGTCTCTTATATGGTAGTGATAAAGTAAACCTTATCTACTCTTATTCTACATATCTAAGGTACACCTACGTACCTACGTACCCCCTTGCACATCCAAGTTTGACACTCCCTCGCTATCGAGAAGAAGTTCATTTTGCCAAGATCAACACACAACTAGAGGTATTAGTTTTACTGTACTGTTTTTTTTAGTGTAGTTCATCCCGTACTATGCTCCCTCTGGCGCTGGTACTCTACTACATCATGACGTCATCACATTGTGACAGCTCTGATTCAGACAGCTTTACAGCGCAAATACATTCCCATGATTAACCCTAAGGACCATTGCTAGTGCTCCATCACACAGACAATCATGAGTCCCGGAACGTCCCCTTCAAGATCTCTCTACAGCGGTTGTGGCAGCTTACACAGAAAGAACTATTAGGGGCACAAAACCGAGACTTACGTTGATGTTGAGCTCATAACCCCTCAAATGAGGCCATGTAGGGTAAGGCCAGTGCAGAGGCAGATAAAAGGTTGCCTAACCACTGAGCCAAGGACTTCTTGACACTAATGTGGATAAAGCAAACCTTATCTACTCTTATTTTACATATCGAAGGTACACCTACGGACCTACGTACCCCCTTGTACGACCAAGCTTGACAACTGATACAATAAATTGTTTGAAATAATTTTTTTCAATCAGCAATGTATTATAATTTGTGTGATGCAATAAATTGTTACTAGTAATTTTTTTAATAAACGAAGTAAAATAAACATCAAATGACTCAATTTACTGTATTGCGTTCATATACCCTACTCTAATGGAAATTAATTTCACCAGATCCTGATTTTGTTCTTCAGAGGCATACTTCCCTCTTGCATTGAAACTGCAGCCTTACCCACTCCTTCCACACAAAGCCCCCCCCCCCATTGACCATCGAAGCTCCGTTCTCGTCTGCATTGCTGTTGAGAATCATCAACTCTTGCTTGCGCTCATGTAACATCCCACTGAATTAAATCATCCAAAAGAAAGGGACCAGCAGTGTGCCGCTGCATAGAACTATCCAAGACAGTGGGATTGACCTGCCAAGATAAGTCACATAGTTAATGGTTGCATAGTTGTTTTTTTGGCTGATTTTCAATGGGATTGGGCTTTGTTCCTTCATCAATTCTGAGGGCCTGACAGTGGCCTCGACTTTGGCAATGCCTACCAATAGCAGTTCCTTGACCCTGGTCAGGATGGCAGCCAGTTTAGCATAAGGGCTACTCATATCGCCACCTTCACTGTAATTGTCTTTTTTTGTCAATTGGGATTGACACCACAATTGAGGGTAAAAGTGCTCGCCTGCGCTGTTTGCGTTTGTGTGGGGGAGGGATATTGTAGATCAACATATGATGGATGTGGAGTAGAGAGCATCAATGGGGAGGGTAAAGCTGTTGATGATGGCATTTCATTCCATCGCACCATGGTTTAACTGAGGTTTTTTTGTGGTTGGAACAAAAAGTATCAGTTCCTACCCAGACCTACAGGGCAGAGGGAACATGGTTCTGAATGCAACCACAAAAAGCGGCCACAGTTGCTCAGCGCGGCACTCCAGCAGGACAGTGAAATCATCCAAAAAATAACAGGAAAAATCCCTGTCCAGGACGGCTGTGTGGCTCTCCAGTCCTGGTGGCTGTGAGTGTGATGGGGGCGGAACCAACATTATCCACTAGCGTTGCCTAACAACAATTTCCTCTGTACTAATTCCCATGTAGATACCAGTAGAATATTGCATTATTTAGTGTATTTGTAGTTGTTTGACAAGTCCACAAGCGGAAAAGTGTGAATGGGCAGATGGATCCACCATCATGCCGTTACTTTCACCACAATACTTTCATGCACCAGAATTTAGGAAGTGTGCCAAATCTCGGGTCACATGCAAATAATGATGTCAACAAGGTGCAACAGTTGAGGTCCCCAGACCCACATAGAATGGTTTCCAAATCCACTTCAAACATATAGAATGTGTTTGAGAACATTCATATGTTGTGAATGAACAGGCGAGTCCAACGTCATGCCACATTGGTGTGCACCACAACTACCACCATACTTGTCGGACTAAAATTTAGGAGTTTGCCAACAATTCCTTTGGATATCAAGGGTTATCAGTCAAGGCCGCAGACCCACATGGAATGGTTTCAGAATCCACCTAACAAACAATATAATAAAAATATGTTTGAGAACATTCATATGCTATGAATGGGCAGATGGATCAATCACGCCACTTCTAACATACTTGTTGTTTGCCAAAAAAATTTTCGGGTCACAACTGAGGGCTACTAATGATGTCAAGGGGGTCATTGGTCAAGACCGCAGACCCACATGAAAGGTTTCCACATCCACTTCAAACATATTCAAGATGTTTGAGAGCATCATATATGCTGTGGATAGGCAGATTGATCCACCATCATGCCTCTACCAATATTTTTGTCAGCAAGGAATTATGGACTTTTACAAAATTAATGGGTCACTTCTGGGCTACTAATGATGTCAAGGGTCATCAGTCAAGGCCGCAGATCCACATGGAAAATGGTTTCCGAATCCACTTCTAAGCATGCACAAGGTGTTTGAGAACATTTATATGATATGAATGGGCAGTTGGATCCACTATCATGCCACTACCAATACATACTTCTAGGAAGTTTGCTAAAGTCCCTTACCCCTATTGGTCTAAGCTGGGCAACTAATGATGTCAAGGGTCATCGGTCAAGGCCGGAGATCCTCATGGCCAATTGTTTCCAAATCCACTTTAAACATGTACATGGGGTTTGAGAACCATCATATGCTGTGAATGGGTAGATGGATCCACCATCATGCCACACTATCATCATACTTGCCAGCCAAAAAATTTGGAAGTTTGCCTAATTTTTGGGTCACAGCAGAGCTACTAATGATGTGAAGGGGGTCATTGATTGATGCTGCAGACCCACATGGAATGGTTTCCATATATCCACTTCAAACATATACAATGTGTTTGAGAACATACAATATGCTGTGGTTGAACAGAGGATGAGTCGCACCATCATGCCATTATTACCACACTTCTAATATCGGCAGCAGCATACACATAGATTCTCCACTAGTCTATTTCCGTGACCTAGTTAGTGGAATCCATTCCTTGCTACCAATGCAATACCAAATGTTGTTGGGCTGGGAAGGCTTAGCTGTGTCCTCTCAAAATGCAGAAAAACACTCCGTAGCCACCGATGCTGCCCCTGACCTCCCATGTTTTGCTGCCCGACCACATTAGAAGCCACCCTTCTACTTTATACTGTTGATCCAATTCATTTTTGGTACATGGGTATAGGATTTGAGGTGTTAGCAATACTAGTATGTAGTGGTTATGGAAGGCTTAGCATTGCATGATCTAGACAGCCCAATCTTGTGAGACTTGGTCTCATAACTTCTCCAATGACAATCCCTGTTTCACAAGGGTCATCATTGAGATACTCAACGTCACAAACCCACACAACATTGAGACTCAACTGTATTCTATATCCTTAATGGCACGTTTCTAAATAACCTTTTCCTTTTATGTAGAGCTCCAACTCTCACCTGAATTTCTGTGCATTTTATTTTTGAGGCTTTCTCCTTGTTGGTCAGGGTCGTAGTGCCCCTAAGCCCAGCACCTTAATGATACTAATAACCCACCCCAATGACCCCCCGGGTCAATTCTGATGTCACCATTGTGTTCCCTGCCTCCAATTTAGTCTACACACATACTTATATGATGGGCATACCGTACTTTTTTTTAGGAGTTATGGTGTCCATCAGCAACATCATCGTGCCCTCAAAAAGAAACCGGTGACCCTTGCGCTACCACGCACAAGAAGCAATGATAATGTAGATGTAGAAGTTAGTTGATATTGGAAGTTTTTTGATAAGTTAAGTTATGAGCTTTAGATTTATAGGATCTAAGATGTGAACGCGAATGCTGATCTGATGATCTGATGGGTATTCTCATTTCTATCCCACGAAGGTGGTATGAGAACTTATGATTCATATTGATCCCACTAACTAGGGCCAGTAGTTAAGTGAGCCTTGGTATCTACCGTACTTACTACAGATATGAGAATATCTATAATAGAGTCGATCACTTCTTACTGTTAATAACAAGTATTAGGTAAGATCGACGTGCAGACCAAACGCTTGTGTGACTACCCATATAAGTCTACACAGAGGCGAGATGGGTACTGCAACCCTAACTCCACCATGAGTAGTGGCTACAATGCTCCCCCAACTTTCCTTCCCTACGCCCCCCTCCCCCCTTGCCCCTTGCCCCTCATTGTTGCCAACACCTATACGATGGATGATGCGGTGTTGGGGATGTTGACTTCATCCGGCGGGCCAAATGGTGCCCACTGTTTAATCGCCATTGCATCATTGGCGCACATTGTTGCCAATGCAATGAGCATTAATGGTCATAATAAGTAATAATTAATGTTTTTTCTAGTTTTAACAATGCAGACCCATAGTTGATTGCTTTATGCTTTATGCCGGGAGTGGGGCCCCATAGTGGCTGTATGAGATGCTGGCCTCCATGGTCAATTTAGTTGATCGCATTTTAACCCATTTTTACTAGTTACCGTGTTATCTTGGCACACACACCACAAGTCCGCCAAGCACAAGTCCGACCACATTCCAACCACCGATCTGACTGAACATCTCCACCAATATTTGATGGATGAGGACATTTGATGTCACCTTCCTCTGCGCATGTATGACGGGCAGACATCGTGGCACATATCTACTGCCATGGGGCCGGCAGTTCATGGTGAAGCAGCAAAACACAAAAAAAACTAAATTTTATGCTAACAAATCAGTAGATGTACTGTAGCTCAGGGAATACCTGGCCGGTTTTGGAAAATGGGGTACCATTACCATATTGACCATCACATTGTGCCCAATGCTAACACAGTCTTACTTTTCTTCAGAGAGTCATTTTTCAGACCTTTTAAGGTGCTGGCTTAAGGGCGCTATTGACCCTAAGATCTGACCAACAAGGAGAATAGGAAATGATGCTACAATAAGGGGTAGTCCTAATGGCCTTAGCCGTGCCAGTCACCACATGAGTGGCCCGGCACTATTCATGGTTGTTATCGTTTTATCAAGTTCTACAAGTTATGGCAATGGCGAACATGAACAGATGCGGTAGAGCAGAATTCTGATGTCAGGCATGTGCTCGGCACGTGCCACCTGAGGCATATCTTTCCCGTCATACTATATTCTACATACGGGGAAAGTGACGCACTCGGGTCCTTTCTCCGAAT
>JALLBA010001109.1:0-11469 GCA_036939675.1 Cyclostephanos invisitatus
ATGAGCTATACTTGGCAATCCGTACCCAACGGAACAGATAGAAGAGAATAGCACCGAGGCAGTTTTGAAACATCATTTGCTTGCAGAATGCAAGGATGAACCTTGATGAACCTGAGTAGTCTGAGAGTACAATTTGTCCCGACACTTGAGTACCTCTGCATGAGAAGAACGACGGAGACCACTGGAATCAAGATCAATAGTTGATGGCATTTGCCATGAATTGTGGGAGTTGGTATTCGACGCAGATGTAGAAAGGATCTCTTGTTCATTTCGCACTGGCACATCCGAAAAAGACACCCGATTATTTTGCACATTGTGTAAGTGTTGAGAGGGGTGAAGATTACCTCCCTCAGAATCCTGACTAGAACGAGTAGCCGTTGCTTGCTCGTACGAGAAATCACCAACTTTCTTTGCAACTTCAGGAAGAGATTGCCATGTAGATACTTGATGCTCTGTATAAAGTTGAACCTCCACGGAAGAATGAACCAGCTCGTGTAACAGTATTTCCGTCAAAAGTAGCAACACCGTCGTCATCTGATTTGGCAAGGACTTTATCCTTTGCTGTCGATGAGAAGCCCAATTAATTCCATCGTTGTAATATGATGAAATCAAAGTGGAATACGTCTCAAGGCGAGAGTATCTCGAACCAAAAAGATATTCTGGCAAGCCAGAATCGTGAGTCTTGAAGGTTTTGCGATATTTGCCATGATCCCATATCAATGTATGATTGTCGTAGCACGAGTGAATACCAGTTCCGTGCAAGTCAATTCCGTTTTCATCAGTAAATTGTCGACTAAGAACTCGAGTCGAAAGAAGATTGACAGGAGAGGTAGGCATGTAATTCACGTGGGTCAGAGTGAATTTGTGCTTCTCGCCATGGTCATCCATAATTCGAAGTTTGACCGTACCCATAAGAGTAGGTTCTAAAGTTCCAGTAGCTGCCCCAACAATGTAAATCGAAGGAACTAGATCGCCTGTGAAGAGAGTTCTATCATTGCAAATATGTCCAGTTGCCGAGTTATCACATACCCAAAACGAAGAATCGGTATCAAATGATGTCATGGTGTTTTCATGCAGACTAGCTGCCAATGTTGAAAATGTGAAAGTAGTAAATCCCATCAATGTCTGAAGAGAATCACATGAATTGATATTCACAAAGGATCCGAATACTTTTCTCAATTCCCTCTTGATCAAGAAAATTCTCGTGAACTCCCTCATGACCGAAGAAATTCTCCAAAATATAGATATGAGAGAAAAAGTAAGGAAAATGTGAATGCCCAACATGATTGCTACCCGTAATCGCAGAATCGAAGTTGGCATAGTACTTGGAAAGTCTCGAAGGATCAATGCCATTGATGAAACGAAGCGGTGGAGACCATCGTGCCAAGAGAAATAGCTGACATCGATATTGGTTGTGTGGTCGTGAGTTGTAGATGACTCAATCAGTCTGTCATTATGCCGAACTGCTGCATGAGTTGTAGCCACAAAAGATTTCCGAAGAGAGTAAGCACTGATCTTAATGCATGTTCGAAGAGTCATCGTAATAAAAATGAATCCAATGAAAGCCAAAACAATGAATGTGGTCAAAATACCATCTGGTGGTCATCGTGGAAGAGATGCAAAGACACTCGCAAAATGCAAAGCAAAGAGTCATTGGCAAGCTTGAATGAGAATCAATAATGGCATCTTCCATTGATGTATCATGCAACGTTGCATACGATTGATATCCTGACAGAATCGGAGCAGTTTGACAAATATGAGCCATCGGAAAATCATGAATAATAGCTGCTGAGCTGTGTGTAGCTCGTTTTGCTGAGAGTTGCTTGTTCCTTGCAATGCGCCTTGCAATCAGATTGTGATTAAATTGACACCATTGAAGTGAATCAAAGTCATCAGATTCACCAATGCGACCATCAAATTTAATTCCTGGAACAGGATTGCATAATATATCAAATAGAGACCTTTTGCGATGCTTCGGACCAAAGTTGTATACATGCCAAAAAAATAGCCATCAAAGAAGTCCAAGCCAAAAACGTCCAATATAACTCGAAAGGAACAGCCAAATTAGAAAGCCAAACCATTCAACAGTCTGAGAAAGTATTCCACGAAGAAACCCAATCATCCAAACAACAGTGCGCCACGATAATAATGCTTGAAATAGAAGTAGGAAAGAAATGGCAGCCCGAAGTGAGAATATAAATGGAAGAAGAAACATATCCATTATAGTCTCAGTCCTACGATCGGGGCCATTTAGTTTCCCGAGGCATCACAGCAGCTTTGCCAAATCTTTTGGAATTGATCTTCAGAGAGCCCAGCAGTAGTGGTGAGAGCTTCCTGAAGGGAATTCGCAAGAGATAGCTTAGACGCGTTAGCAGAAGCAGTAGAAGCAGAAGCAGAAGCAGGAGGAGAAACAGACGCAGGAGTAATGGTCGAAGGACCATTTTTCTTGCCACGTTTCTTGTTGTATTCATCCTTGCGAGCTTTCCACGCATCATGCTCAGTCGGTTTATGAAAGACATACATTCCTCTTGTTTCGCAACCAGGATACTGATGCTGATCACACCAATAGAACTTCTTGCCATCCTTCTCGACCATGTTGAATTCGACATTGTTGTTAACTTTCGTGAGACGCCAAGCCTCAAAGTTACCGTAGTTCTTGTCACCCGAAGGAGTCTTATCATCCAAGTTTTTGGTTTTGTTGTTTTTAGAGATTGAATGAAGTTCAGTCTTCAGCTCGGAAAGCTAAGTGGTGAGTGCAATGATTTGAGCATGCTTCGACGATTCCAATTTCCAAGAACCTGATCCAATAAGATTGGTGTAATAAGTGCCTGCATCATCCATGAGTGATTGAGGTGTGACGATCTCTTTGTCAATTTGCCAACAACGTTCGAGAGAAGTGAATTCGAGTTTGAAATCCATCGGAAGTGTCTCATCTTTGAGTTGGATAAACAGATCACGAACGAATGCGTCATTTGTATAAGCCATGGAATCCTTCTGATCAATTTGAAGCTTAATAGTTTTCATCACATCAAGGAAAAGGTGAATGTCATTGTCGAACTGAGCAACCGTGAGTTTCTTAGCTTTTCTGATTTCAGCATACATATCGACTTTGTGGTACTGTGATGATAGCTTAGCTTGATTTATAAAGTTATGATTAGATTAATCTTCTAAGCTAGGAAAACCTGTTGGGATTTTAATCCAGTGCTCGCTGCGCGCTAGGACATATAAGTCAATATATTGTCACACTCCCTCATGACGAGATGTCCTAGCTACCAGTTGAGTAGCACATTTCTTAACCTGAAAAAGATATCATCTCTGACAGGCTTAGTGAAAATGTCAGCAATCTGATCATCCGTGGAACAGTAGTCAATTGAAATGAAACCATCAGGGTTTCATTGAGTGATGACATGCTTCCGAAAATGATGATACTTAAGTGCAATATGCTTGGTTTGAGGTGAAAATTATGGATTGTTAGCCATTGCAATGCACGATTGATTGTCCTCTCGAACCTTGATAACAAACTTTGGTTGAGGAAGATACAGCAGAAAAATGACGCTGATTTCTTTCATCAAGTTTGCCAGAAAAATTGTCTCCCTCAGAGCCTGAGAAAGCGCAATATATTCAGCTTCAGCCGTTGACAAAGCAATCTCTGTTTGTAGTTTGCTTTGCCAAAATATGGGACAGCTTGCATATCGAATAACAAATCCAGTTCGCGAATAAACATTCTCAGCATTGCCAGGGTATCCTGGATCCCAACCCCCCGCAAAGTCAGCATCAATATACACCTCAAGTCCTTTGGTAGAATCTGGCTTGTACATCATACCCTTGTCACGAGTAGATAAAAGATAACGGCCAATTCTCATGACAGCCTGCTCATGCGACCGCATTGGAAGGGTGCTAAATTGTGCACACTGATGTACCGCCATTGCAATATCCGGACGAACACTACCAGTGAGATATGTCAACATGCCGATTGCAGCCCGATACTCCCACTCATATTTTCGTGGAACTCCATCCAAATCTTTGTTCAGAAGAGGTTTACCAACTGGTGTCAATCGTTCATTCATCCTGCCCTGATCAATGCCAAGAAGCTGCGTAATACGCTCAATCAGAAAAGGCTGAGTGAGCTGAAAAGAGGTGCCGTCAGCTTGAGCTATATCAACACCCAAGTATTTGTCTATTGAACCTTCATTCTGCAGTTTGAAATTCTCATAGCCATTGTGAAGAGATGTGACTAATGCATCCAAACGAGCGTGTGTGTCACCAATCAAAATGCAGTCATCGACATAGGTAAGAACAATACATTTGTAACCAAAGAAGACGCAAGGATTGATGTTGCTCTGAACGAAACCACGATCCTGAAGACCATTGCTGAGTTTGGCAAACCGATTATATCCTGCCTGTTTGAGCCCGTAAAGACTTTTGTTCAATTTGAGGACGTAGAATTTGCGATCTGCATTGTCTGGAGCATCAAAACCAATAGGTAATTCCATGTAGACAGGAATTTCAAGGTCTGCTTGCGGAAACGCAAGGATGAAATCAATACTTTTCAAAGAGAGACAATGAATTTTTGCAATTGCCAGAATCAAGCGCACACTAGCCCAATTGACTACTGGAGCATAAGTTTCCCAATAGTTGTGTCCCCGTGTTTGCATTCCTCCATGCGCACACAAACGTGGTTTATGCTTGTTCAAAGTCCCATCTGGAAAATGCTTGCATTTGAAAGACCAGATAGCCATAATGGTTTTGGCATCAACAGGCATGTCTCGACGAAGGATCAATGTCCAACGATCTCGTAGCTCATGATCATTAACTTCCTTGACCATTGCTTTAACAAATTCAATGTAATCCTTTTCGCGCATGGCTTGCTTGTAGGTAAATGTCTTGTTAGATGCAACGCTTGCCTGAGCCAACGTTGAAAAACAATTGATCGTGCCATCGTATAGCAAATTCACCCAATGATAGCTTTTGACTGCTTTGGAGAATACTGACAATGAAGTTGGTGATGTTACGGTAACTTTTTCTTGAAGAGAATGAGCTATACTTGGCAATCCGTACCCAACGGAACAGATAGAAGAGAATAGCACCAAGGCAGATTTGAAACATCGTTGGCTTGCTGAACGCAAGGAAGAAGCTTGTCCAATATGAGTAGTGTGAGAGTACACTTTGTCCTGATGTTTGAGTACTTCTGTGCAAGAGGAACGATGGAGACCACTGGATTCAAGATTAATAGCTGATGGCATTTGCCATGAGTTGTGGGAGTTGGTATTCGATGCTGGTTTAGAAATGTTCTCTTGTTCATTTTGCACTGGCGCATCTGAGAAAGACACCCGATGATGTTGCACGTTGTGCAATGATTGTGAAGAGCTGAGATTAGCTCCCTCAGAACCCTGACTAGATTGTGGATGTGAAATTTGCTCGTAGGAGAAATCACCATCATCTTTGTCAAGTTCAGGAAGAGATTGCCATGTAGTCACTTGGTGCTCTGTATACTGTTGTACCTCTGCGGAAGATCGAACCAGTTCAGCCCAATGTGGTTGTGAACGATGCCATGATTATCGTCAGAATCAAGAATTGTTTTGTCTTTTGTTTTCGATGAGAATGCCCAATTAATTCCATCATTATAATATGATGAAATCAAAGAAGAATACGCCTCGAGACGAGAATATCCCGAACTGAAAAGACACTCCGGCAATCCAGAATCGTGAGTCTTGAAAGTTTTGCAGTACTTGCCGTGATCCCATATTAATGTGTGATCCTCATAGCATGAATGAATACCGGTTCCGTGTGAGTCGATTCCATTTTCATCAGAGAATTGCCAACTAAGGACTCGTGTCGATAGAAGATCGACGGGAGAAGCAGGCATGTAATTCACGTGGGTCAGGGTGAATTTGTGCTTGTCGCCGTTGTCATCTGTAATTCGAAGGTTAACCGTACCCATAAGAGTAGGTTCGGAAGTTCCAGTAGCTGCACCAACAATATAAATCAAAGGAACGAGATCCCCTTTGAAAAGAGATCGATCATTGCAAATGTGTCCGGTAGCCGAGTTATCGCATACCCAAAAAGATGAATCCGTATCGAATGATGTCATGATATTTTCATTCACTCTAGAAGCCAAAGTTGAATAGGCGAATGTAGTGAATCCGACCAATGTATCAACAGTGTTGCGCCGATTGATTGTCCGAAAGTACTTTAGCAACTCCCTCAGAAGGTATACTGACTCTCTCATGACTCGAGAAAATCTCTAAATTATGGATTTGTGAGAAAATATCGTGTCGCGAAGCAGAATTCTTGTTTCGCGAAGCAAAATTCCTGCTCCAATGAAGAAAATGTGAGCTCGAGGCATGATTGCTGAACTTGCTCTTGGGATTCTGGTTGGTATAATACTTGGGAATCAAAATAGAATCAATACTATCAATGAAATGAAGCGTTGGAGACCATCATGCCATAGATTCTCATTGACTATGGGTGTGCGGTTCTCAATTGCGCCCTCAATCGGTCTGTCAGTATGATGTATTGCTGCTTGAATCTCAGCCACTAAAAAGTTCCGAAGAGAATAACTGCCGAGTTTGAAGCATGTGCGAACAGTCATGGCCAAAAATATGAAGCCGATGAAGCCCGAAATGACAAAAGACGTCTATATTCCATTAGGCGGTCATCTTGGAAGGGATGAAAAGACAATTTACGGGCACGAATACTCGCAAATTGCAAAGTATAAAGTCATGGGCATGCTGAATTCAGATGCCAAAACGGCATCTTCCGTGGATGTAGCTTGAAATGTCACATACGTTTGATATCCTGATAGAATTGGAGCTGTTGGATCGATATATGCCAATGGACAATCGTAGACATTGGAAGTGATGCTTCGACTGGTTCATTTTGTGGATAGATGTTTGTTTCAAGCAATGCGACGTGCCACCAAATTGTGATCGAATCGACGCCTTTTAAGTGATGCAAAATCCTCAGATTCTCCAATGCGGCCATCAAACTCAACTCTTGGAACAGGATTGCACAATATATCAAGTAGAGATCGCTTGCAATGCTTGGGACTGAAATTGTACACGTATAGAAAGAACGTGATGAATGTGATTGGTACAATGAATATCCACCGAAGAAGTTGAATCCAAAAACGCCAAGTATAACTTGAAACGAATAACCAAAAGAGAAAACCAATCCACTGAATTGATGTGTGTATAGCCTGAAAGTTTGTTCCAAAGAGAAGTCGAATGAACCATACTGCATTGCGTGTTGTCAAAGATGCTTGAAGTAGATGTAGGAAAGAAATGGCAGCCCGAAACGAGAATATAAATGGGAGTAGAAAAACATCCATTATAGTCTCAGTCCTACGATCGGGGCCATCTAGTTTCCCGAGGCATCGCAGCAAGTTTGCCAAATCTTCTGGAATTGATCTTCAGTGAGTCCAGCCGTTGTCGTTAGGGCCTCCTGAAGAGATTTTGCAAGAGACAGCTTCGATGCAGCAGCAGTGTTTAAAGTGGAAGCAGTGTTAGATGGAACAGATGCAGAAGAAGGGGGTGCAGAGGCAGTAACGTTTGACTTCTTGCCGTGCTTCTTGTTCAGTTCGTCCTTTCGTGCCTTCCATTCACCATGTTTGGTTGGCTTATGGAAAACATACATCCCTTTGGTGGGGTGATTTGGATATTGATGCTCATCACACCAAAAAAATTTCTTGTCACCTATCTCAACCATGTTGAATTCGACACCTTTGTTGACTTTTGTGAGACGCCATGCTTCAAAGTTACCATAGTTTTTGGTAGAAGAAGAACATTTATCCGCTGAAGATTCCTTTGATTTGTCAGATGCATTCTTGGAGAGAGAGTGCAATTCTGTCTTGAGTTCGGAAAGCTGAGTCGTTAACGCAATAATCTGAGCATGTTTACCCGATTCCAATTTCCAAGTTCCTGAGCTAACAAGATTTGTGTAGTAGGTGCCAGCGTCATCCATTAGCGATTGTGGAGTGACAATCTCTTTGTCCATTTGCCAACGACATTCAAGAGAAGTAAACTCGTGCTTGAAGTTCGAAGGGAGAGAGTCATCCTTAAGTTGAAGGAAAAGATCGCGGACGAATGAATCATCGGTGTAAGCCGTAGCATCCTTCTGATCAATTTGAAGTTTGATACGCTTCATAGCATCAAAGAAAATTGTCAAATTGAGCCACGGTCAGCTTCTTAGCTTTTCCGATTTCAGCGTACATGTCAACTTTGTGATGAGGACGAAGATGCCTGAGAATGAGAGCAACCAGAGTCAGTCCATCCATTTCATCATCTTCAACTCCTGCAGGATCTTTCCATGTGTAAACATCGGCTTGTTGTTCAATGACCTGTCGCGCTTCATCAGTGAGTAGCGCCAAAGTCTGATAAGCCAGAATTTTGGAAAGAATGCGTTGCTGAATGATTTTCTTTCCAGCAGAAGTGATGCGTCCGCTTGTGGTTAAGGATCCATTTGCAGCAGTGAGCTCTTGAATTTTTTTTGGGTTTTGATCAGCGAAAGATTCATCACCCCAAATCAAACTTGCATTTCGTTGAGCGATCTCTAGGCGCTTGTCCGAATATAGATCCAAAACTTTAATGGGATTGGAAAGAACAACTGACGCTGGAATCGCTGCAGCTGCTAAAAAGGGTGGAACATCAGAAGCATCCGCAACAACTGCAGGAACCGCAGGTGTAACAATGCGTTTGGTTGGGACATTGTTCAAAAGATGCTGATAACCGAATCGCTGAGAGCAATGAAGTAAAGTGTCTTTCAATTTTTGATAGTCGTGGTCCCCAGAGCAAATACGAATGTGATCATCGTCCTTGAGAGGGCAATCAAACTTGTCGGTTGCATTTGAAAGCAACGTGAGCCCTTCTTTCGTGGAGTTGTCGTGAAGTTTTGGTACGCGTTCAAGAACGAAGTCATTGTTCTTGTTGTTGTTTTTGTTGTTTTTTTTTAAACTGGATCGATCAAATGCAAAGGCAATGAACGATAAGCAAGATGGAATCCAACGTGGCTGTGTTCCAAAGTGTTGCCTTTTGTGTAGCGAAGCGGGAAAGAGATCCCAGTCTGATAAACTGTGATGATAGCTTCAGTGATTTACTGAATTATGATTATGTTAATCTAAACTAAGCTAGGAAAACTTGTTGGGATTTTATTCCCGTTCTCGCTGCGCGCTAGGACATATAAGTCAACAATATTGTCACAACCGTGTCAGCATAATCGGTGTGCTAGATGGCGCGCAGAAAAATGCCACTCCTCGTATGGTCATCATAGTGGAAATTCAACTTTGCTTGGAGCTGAAAGTACAACAGGTACCCCTGGATGAAGCGGAAGATATCGGCGTAATCGGTCCAGACCGAGAGTTGGATAGGGACAATGGGGTTGAAGCCGGGAACTGTGAGCTCAAGCACCCGCCAAAGGTAATCGTAACCGTTGGTGGATTCGTAGCAAACTGCGTAAAGCGCGGCATTGATCTGGGGGGACAGGGTACCGGGCAGGAGGCGGGGAAGCAGTTCCATGAGGGCTCTACCCATTCGTGCGTATCTGGTGACACCAAGACCAGGGACACATAAACCCTCAAACCCGAATCGAAGCAAGATGGCATCAAGAGGCATCAGTGCAATGATATGGTCCGCGGCCGTGTCCTGAAGCCGGTCATAGAAGTCCACCATATCGGACGTGGATGTGGAGTCAAGGACCGGGAACAACTTCAGCGATTTCTGGATGATGCGGTTCACCTGAGGAGCAAACGTATTAGCTGTGTTATTGTACCACATTTGGAGGACTCGTTGGTGGACGTCAATGATTGCATTATAGCACACTACCACGTCCTTGGTACCGATGCTGTTATACCCGACGTCCACGAGGAAATTAGAAGTCAGGGGATCGACGCCGTCGTCCAAGCCGCAGTGATATCGGACAGTGGCAAGGGCCAATATATCCGAGCGATTGGCTCCAATTTTGCACGCTCGACTATCCCGATCACGGTGGCAGGGCGACTCAATAGGGCCCGGTGCTACACGACTGGTCCGTAGGGCAGACTGTGGTACACCAGGGGTAGCGGTCGCGGGGCGGGGTTGATGGAGGTCAGGGTTTTTGTCGTGGAAGTTCCGATATGCGCTGCGTGAGCGTTTGTTGGGAGACATCGTGGGTCCATCCGAATCAAGACCAGCACCAAAGTGGCTATTGTGGAGTTGGAAATCGACAGGGGGGGGGCTGGGAGTACGGCCAGTTTGAAAGGAGGTCGGGGCCGTCGAACGGTATGTCGTGTCGCGGCGTGTCGGCGGAAGCAAGTCAGGGGGTGGGTCAGTTGGGGTTGATGCAGTGGGAGGGGTAGGGTTGTGGTGCGGAGGCATCGATGGCGGCCGAGGGTCACCGCTGTTCGTTATAGTAGCCGCACGCCGTTCCAGGTCGGGAAGTTTGGTTTTGGTGACGTGGCCCAAGGTACTGGTGGCGCCTTGGACATCATCGCCAAGTTTCGTAATAGTTTCCGACATTGCATCAAGACGATGGGTAATATCATCCCGGACCGAGTCAAGCTTCCCCTTGAGCTCCTTCTGGACAATACCATCCAGCTTCTTGCGGACGATACTGGTCACGTTCCACAGCAACTTATAGTAGTGATCGTCCATTCCCAACCTGAGCTCTCCGTGAACCAATTCGATTTTGTTGTTCATATCAGCCATACGGGTGTTCATATCCGCCATACCCTTACTGATTTCCCCTTTAATTAAAATCCATTTGCCGTCCATATCCGTCTGAAGGTCCTCCTGAAGTGAGCATAGCTGTGCGAACCAATCTGATTGGTTGCTATCTCCAGCTCATCAATGCAGGACCCTACAAGGTGGTTCAGTGCAGGTGGGACGGGTAGAGCAGTGACGTTGCTATCGTCATTGGTTCTGGGACTGATAAGGGGCTCGGAGAGAGTCGTGTCATCGTCGGTAGCCGCCGTCACGTCCTCCAGTTCACTCTCGTCCATGGTGGTGGTGGTTGATCCCCCAAAGCGATTCATATTGCGTGGGGGGGTAGGCGCATGTACAATCACGGCCATCATGGGGGTGACATTATTGCTGCGCGGGGTGTTGTACGAGTCCCCCATAGCCAGTTCCTTGGGACGGGTGGTGCGATGGGATGGGGGACACAGGTGGGGAAAGGGAACGTTGATCATCGTCGACCCCCCCAGGAGGGAGAGAGGGCTGAGACGAAGAGCGTTGCACGTTGCTCCGTGTCGGATATCTGGGGATGCTATCTTGGCTTATCGTAGAATTGTAGGATTAATCCCAAAATAATAGCCAAGCATGGCAGCAAGAAGGAGAGGTGGCGCCCGTCCAGCAAGTGACCGAGCAATACCCACGTGATCGGCAAAAATTGAAACGATTAATCGCTGCCATCCTTTCTGAGCAGAAGGCGAGGAAAAATTTTATTGAGGCTCAAAACCTGTAGGACTCCGATCCTGTCATGGAGGCATGAGAGAGG
>JALLBA010001110.1:0-11458 GCA_036939675.1 Cyclostephanos invisitatus
ACGTGTGTGAGAGAGAAAAAACGAACGAGCGAAGAAACCCCATGGCACCGATAGAAAGGAGAGGACGGACATGACGCATCGAGGATGGGGGGGGGGGGTTGCGGGGTTGTCTCGCCTCCCTTCCTCACCCGTTCTCTCCCGGGGGGCAAATGAAGTACGAAACCATCTCTCTCTCTATCTCTCCCTCGTAACTTACCATGAACCTCTTGAGATCCGGTCCCTTCTGATGCTTCGACGACATTGTTTTTCTATGACGATGCGATACTGATTAGAGAGAATTTCCACTCGTTTCTCGTGTGTGTCGCGACCCGATGACGAATATGCCGATGATATAATCGATGGGGCGATGCAACGACGCGACGACGACGACTTTTTTTTGATGACTCTTGTGACTTTTTTTTTTGTACCCGCCGCGCGGGAGGCGGCGGGGGAGTGTGGTGAGACGGACAGATCCACATTCCCGCGCTTTTCATGCCATCATAATGACGCGCATCATCATCACACATCATCATCATCATCATCATCGTTCTCATCGTTCATCATCATCTCCTCATCAAAAAATCAACAACGCACACATCATGAAACACAAACACGGATGATTGACTTGAGAATTCTCTCACCACTCTCTCTTTCCAAAAATAAATAAATAAATAAATAAACACCAACGAGAAGCGCCCAATAGCCACCGCCCCCGAAAGAGGATACGGAACGACGCGATGGGGGGGAGGAGGGGCGATGGTTGGAGGAGGAGCGATGCCATCGCATTCGTCGCGTTGTTCGTCGTGGCATTCGCGTTCGTCGCGTTCGTCGCGGTCTCGGGATTCGTCGACGTCGCGTCATCCGCGCATCATCGTCGCCGCCGTTGTTCGCGGTCGTCGTCGTCGATGATGGAAACATGCGAGACGGGACGACGACGACGTCCCCCCCTCCCCCTCCCACCTCATCCTCCTCCCCATTCGACGTCGATATCGCGCTCCTCCTCCTCCTCCTCCCTCGCGATGCGCGAAGACGAATACGACCCGTCGTCGTCGTCGTCGTCGTTATCATCCTCCTCCTCCTCCTTTTCCGGGGGAGGCGGGAGCGGTGGCGTCGGAGGCACCGCGGCCATCGGGTCGTCCGGGGGAGGGGGGGGGGGATGGTGATGAAGGGTAGACGTCGCACCGTGACGATCACCACCGCCACCACCATGAGGATGATGACGTCCGGCAAGGACGACGACGATTCGTCCCACGACGATGTCGGTTCGTGGGACGACGTCGCGACGGGGGGGGAGGGGTCGAAGATGGATGGGAACGACGATGGCGTCATGATGGCGGGGAGGGGAAGACGGGAGGCGGATGCGGGGGGGGGGACGACGACGACGACGACTACTACCACGGGGGGGAACAATGATAATATGTTGGATGCGATGGGGGGGGTGGGGGGGGTGGGCGACGATGCGGCCGGGGAGGGAATGGGAGGAGGACGGGAGGGAGGAGGCGGCGATGCCGACATCAGGAGGAGGAAGAGGGACGTCCTGCGCGACGGCGTGCGTCGGCGATTGAATACCGATTACTTATTCCGCGGCATGCCGGGAATCGAATCCATCGTGGGCGTCGGCGGGAGCGGGGGAGTCGTCGGCATCGGCATCGGCCTCGGCGGCGTTGGCGACGATGGCATTTCGTCGTCGTCCTCGAAGACGTCCCCCCCTCCCCCCAAGTCGTCGTTCATGTCATCGTCGTCGATGGGTCCGACGTCGAGTGGGGGGGTGGGAAAGAAGAACGACGGCGACGACGACGACGACCCCCTCCTGACGATGCGCGACGTCGACGAATTGAATGCCAAATACGAGATGCGTCGACGGAGTGCGATGGACGGGATTAACGACGACATACTCCTATCTCCACCCGATGACGATGATGATGACGATGACGATGACGGATCGATGAATGGGATGATGAGTAGGGATGGGGTCGACGAAAAGAAGAAGACGACGAAGACGAGGTACGGCAACGACGACGGATCGTCGATATCGAGGGAGGAGGCACGCCGCATTATGGAATATGCGATAGAGGAGGATAGGATTATGGAAATCAACGAATTGCGAAATAGGAGGAAGGGAGAGTTATTGGACGAATGGAGGGCGAGGGTGGACATGGTGGAGGAGAACGGGGGGGAGGAAGGGATGGAGATGTCGTACATCGACGACGATGATGGCGGCGGTGGAGGGGTGGTGGACGAGATACTATCGAACGACGACGCTCGATACGCCAAGGACGACGAGGCTCGCATTCGTAGGGAGGAGTTGGACGGATATTACGAGACTCGCATGTCCGAGAGGGGGCTCGAGGACGTCGATGACGAATGCGACATCGGCGGCACCGTCGTCGCCGCGGATGGCGATTTCGACGACGTTTACGAGAAATCCCTCGACGAGCTACGCGCGTCGCGATCGGAGAGGCTCGGTCCTCGTACCCTCGGCGTACTGTCGAATTCGATCGCGCTCGAGGACGGGAGGGAATACGTACGCAGGGCGAAACGGGCGAGGGAATTCCTGGTTGACGTCGAGAGGGAACTGTCGAACGAGCTATCGGGCGATGGCGGCATGGTAAGCGACGAGGACGTGGCCGATTTCTTCAGGAGGCCATCGACGCTCGAGGAGGAGAGGATGTACAGGTCGATCATACGCCAGATCGTCGATCGACGGGAGGGGGGAGAGATGGAGGGCGGGGGAGGACGCACCGTATCCCCATCGGCCATGAGTGACGACGACGACTTCGACGACGACGGCGACTGGGTCGACGAATACGGCAGTGTCGCGTCGACGTCCGACCGCGAGAACAAATACGACCTTTCGGCGGGCGAGACCGTCGAGGCGTACAAGCTCCTGAACCTATGGCGGGAGGTACGTTCCCTCCAGGATGCCATGGAGGTCGAGCTCGGGATGAAGGACGGATCGGGAGTCGACGGCGGCGTGCCGCCTCGCGCCACGAACAGGATCGAGCCTTTATTCCTGTACGAGGAGAACACCGAGGAAAAGCGAAGGAGGGAGAAGGATGGGCTGAGCAAGGCATTGAGGAAAATTCTCGACGAGGGCATTGGCGACGATGCCGATGCGTCGAGCGACGAATTGCTCCTGAAGGAATTGTTCGGGCTCGACGAAGACGCAGGCGGCGGGATCACGAAGGACCGCGCGATACGACTGCTCGACAAGCTCCTTAGGAAGACGTCCGACGATGCCATACGGTACTCGTTGGTGGAATTGAAGAGCGTCATCCTCGAGGAGGACGGCGACATCGACGGCGGCGATGGTAACGGGCGCGGGGCGATGATGGGGGGCGGGGCATATCGATTCAGGACGAAGAAGTCCCCCGGAGGGCCGATTGATTTGTCCGGTGTGTTTCGAACATCCTCGGACGACGCGGAGGAGGAGGACGAGGGCGCGGCGGGGCGCGCGGCCGCGACGACATCGTCCGCCCTCCCCATGTCATCCTCGGGCGTCGGTAACTCCAGGACTATGCCATCGTGGGTACGTGGTCCCGGTGAGGAGGAAGTCCCGTCAGGGCAAACGCCGCCCGACGCAGTAACCTTCGACGCGACCCCTCCGCCTCCCAAAACTCCATTTTTTCAGTCATCTACCAACGACTACAAAGACGACGACGAGGAAGAGGAGATGGATGAGGGAGAGATGGACGAGGATGATGATGGTCCACGCGAGAAATCCTCCGCCACCGGGGGCATGTTCGGCACATACGAAGAGCAAAGGCTGCGAAATCTCGCCAAGAGGGTTGGCGCACAAACGGAGGCAGAGATGGACGAACTGCGACGAAACATGGAAGGTAAGGGAATACTATGCTATCGCACTCATGTCATTCCGTTTCGATATTTCTTCTCCTTGTGACTCACTCGCCGTCTTTATTATTTCGTCCGTTATCTCCCCCCCCACCGCCATCCCATCCCGTCTTCTCTCATCCAGCGCTTAAGGCGGCGGAAGAAATGGCTAATGCTCAACTGAACTATGATGATAATTTCGATATCAAGGCGGAGAGCGCCAAGCTTGGCATAGATATCAAGTCATTGAACTTGGATGACGATAACGATGATCAGATTATGTCCATTATTGGGAAACGACCCGTGGCATCGTCCTCCTCGACAACGGCAACTTCGGCATCGGACTCCGGCGAAAGTAACGATGGCATCTTCGTGGATGTCGAAGGCCGCTTGAGAAAGATGGAAAGTGGAGGCGGGGATATTGCCGCTGACATTTTTCGCGCCAAGACCGCTGGTCGGTACAACGACCGGCAGACGAGGGATGCGGACGAGGCGGCATTCAGGGATTTTCTCAAGATAGAGGAAGAAGCGGAGAAGAAGTTGGAATCCCTGGATGCCAGAGCTAACAACGACGAGTCAGCCGTCGTCTCATCTTTGGAAGATATTGATGCATATGCAGGTAAGAAAAGTCCGCACGCCAAGTGAGTTAGAAAATCTCCAATCATTATAGTCACTGATGAACCGATTTTTTTCCAATGTCATCCCTAGATGACATCATGTCAGAGATGAAACCACGTCCTCAAGCTCGCCGTCCCAAACGAGAAGAGATTATGTCGCAGGAGGAATTGCAACGAGAGAGGAAGATGGAGAGTATATTCGGCGACGACGATTTTTTCCCTACTTCTTCTTCATCATCATCGTCGTCGTCGCCAGTAAGTAGACAACTAGAAGGAGGAGGACCCACTTCAATTTATGGGGGGGATATGCCTGAGTGGTTCCGTAAGGAGCAAGAAGCGCTAGGTATTAAGTTTGAAGATTTTGATGCCGACGACCTCGACAAGGAGGAGGCTCGACGATCTTGGGAACGAGAGGCTCGGCAGCTGAAGGCAGATGAATATCTCAAAAGAAGAGGCGAGGGGATCAGCATCAGCGATGTGTTGGGTAGGGAGGTGAGTTCTATGCTAGGGGCGTCTAAATATGCAAATTTCCTTCTTACGTATCTTTATATGAAACTGCCATACGCACCTTTTCTCTTGGGAAGTATTTTGGCCCCATGGACGAGCCGGACGACGACTACGAGAGCGAAAGGAACCGTTCTACATTCGACAGTTTTCAGGCACGGAAGGAGTTATTGCTGGGATACACAGAGCTCACTGTCGAAGACATCAACAACGTAGTAGATTACAAAACGGACCCGTTATCAACTGGATACAACCGTTACTTATCAAGAATACAAAGGCCATTTTCTGAATACGGGGCCATCTTCCGGCTAGAGGGGGTCCTCGTCGATATGATTGGAATGCATGCGAGGGCATGGAAAAAGGTCGCGGAGACATTCGGCTACAGTCTTCAATCGAGGGACGATGTGAAGCAAGCATCACTGTACAAACCGGACGACGCAGTTCGTCGTGTGTTATATTGGACAGATGATATCTTCGATTTGAAGGACATTTCAAAGGCGCATCGAGCTGCATTTCAAGAAGCATTCGATTGATGGATAGATGCTGGTAGCAATGTAGCAGCTGCTTCTTCTGATGAGCAAGTATCGGTGGCCGAAGATGCCTTTCCTGGGCCGTCAAAAATCATGCCGAGCGAAGAGGAGATTAATGCTATGTATTTTATAGCCTGGTCGAAATTAGCCAAGACTTTGGATAAAAGTGGGCCAACGAGCGATGAAGTTTATCGTGGGGTTTCGGGTGGCGACTGGGAGGTTGCTGTCAGAGATATCTTTCGTTGGAGCAATGATCCGAGTGAAGTCTATGAGATTGTTGTCGCTTACGACAAAATTCTTCAAGAAGATTATAAAATCCTCCTTAACAAATATGGAGTAGATTTAGACGAGATGAGCGCCAAGGCAGAGGAAACTCTATTTTGTTTAGATTTTCCTGATCTATCAACACAAGAAGGGGTCAGAGAATGGCTGTAAGTGCAATACCTCATGATTTCGCCTACATTACAATCAGTTGCTTCATTTCCCGAATTTTCCTTCAATTCTTTGCAGCAATACGCTCCGAGAAGTAGAAATGCCCTGTGCGATTGTTACCCATCTTAATTCTTCCCAACTCGATGTGGTTCTAAGTAAAACCGGTCTTGCAGAGTACTTCCCACCCGACTTGCGCGTTACTTCCGACAGCAACTATCCGAGTGAAAGATCTGAGTTACTAGGTGCAGCCTTACGCATGGAACAAAGGCCCGATCAATGTATAGTGTTTGACAACACACCTACATCAGCAAAAGAGGCTCACGAAATCTCCATGAAGAGCGTTTCATTAGTGAATCATTATGCGCGATACGAATTATTGACAGCAGATCTTTCCGTTGGTTACATGAGGGATTTAGATTTGCGAAGCTTGGTGAAGTTGTTCGATAAGAGGGAAGACTTGGAGCCGTTGTTGGAATTGGACGTAAGAGGTGGATTGGAAAAACAGCAACGCAAAGTCAAGACAGCGTGAGTGGTGGCAATTATTTTGCTTTATTTGTTTGCGTTTTCACTGCGTCTTACCTTTCATTTGCATCGCACACCCATTTGTTCATTGCTATAGATTTTGGGACGAGTGAGCGTGGTCAACGAAATTCAGTGTGTTGATGGCGCGGTGGTAGGGCGGGGAGATTACATATTATATATCATCATCGCTGTTTTGTAGAAGATTGCTGCGTTGAGGTCACTGAGCCGATAATGCTAGTACGAATCATGCCCAGCGAAGAATGACAGATGCACACACTTTCGCAATGAAGCGCCATGAGAGGCTAGGTCATTGATGCATACCGTCAATTAAGCAATAACTAAATTTCGATCACATCGATCAAAGCAGGGCTAAGTTCAAATATGTGAATAATATATGAACCTTCAAATTGTTATATCCGGTAGTAGGGTTAGGGCCGTAGATTTGGCCTGGTCTTGGATTGAGTCCACTTTCACAATAGTCCAGCACAGTCGAGCGGCCACTTTTGCACAGTACCGTATTCATTTTATTCCAGTTTCACCTGATTTTCCAACCAATAAACCCCAGTTTTGAGGCTAGATGTCTGATACGGTTACTGTTGATGCCACTTCCACGTCTCCCTCTAAATTGCTTCCTGGTAGAAAACTTTCCCATTCCAAGCTATCCATACCATCGTCATCACTATCGTCGTTAATGTGAATTGCCGAATCAAAATTGGAGTCCCCAACTTGAAGGGGGGCTTGATGTGAAGGTTGATAAGGTAGTTCTAGTGGTTGAGATTGTTGAGGAGAAGGTGGTTGAGGAAGTGGCTGCGATGGCTGAGAAGGTTTCTGAGGAGATTTCTTTTGTGACATGGTCGCTACCCAACGCGGACTTATCGTTATCAACGTTTTCAGAATATACTCATCGATATGAGTAATGAAGAGGATTAGGACAGCGTTCACGAGGACGTCCGTGTTGCCTGATTGAGTGCAACGGCGGGAAAAGCTGTTGAGAAAAAAAATGTGATCTGAATTACATGATCACAACGCAAGCACTCACTAGTCGCTATGGCGAAGTTGTAAATGGTTGACACATAGAAAGTGAACGATGTGATAGTAGTCAATAATGTACCACCAGCGAAATACCCAATCCTTGCAAAACGGTCCTGTTTTTCTTTGGCTGATAACACGATCATCTTCACTCCATTTATCGCATCTTTGAGTAGGTGTGTAAGCATGACCACGGCACACGCAAGCCATCCTTCCCAGTCCAAATCCTTGGTATTGACGCATGTTTCTTTATCTTGAGTGCACTTCCACGTGTATACCACGTCAACCTTGTCATCGGACAACGTTATCTCGCTTGCCTTTACAAAGAAAAAGAGCAGCCAGAATTGAACAGCTATGGTAGATAGCACAATGAGCCAACCACAAACGCTCTTCCCCAGAAAGAAATGGTACACGGAGTCAAAGCAGAGTTTCTCTGACGCAATATCCTTGCAAGTATCATCGGCCATTTGCCGATGGAGATGAGGAGGATCGTTATCATTGTAAGTGTCATACGCAAGCAAGGCCAACGCCAGCGCGCAAGATGAAACTACAATAGCCCCGATAAATGCAATGGTCGATTGTTTGTAATTGGCGAATCCTGCTTGCTGAATCGGCGTCTCTTCTTGCGGATGGCAATGTGCTTCATTATTGCCTATGAAAAATAAAAGAGAGCAAAAGAAAGTTGCAAGGTGAGCTACATATATACATCGATGGAATGAGAATTTTCACCAACGTACAGCACATGGTGCATCCATCGCAGACGAGGGATGGTCTAAAGTCAGATGGATTGCCACAATCCGAAACATAGGATGACGGATCCTGATTCTCCCAAGGGAATGTTGGAATGCTTCCCGATAGTCTATTGCCATGCAAGTGGATCAGCTTCAGATCTTCCAAAATCCCAAAATTAATTCCATTGCCCGTGAATTCATTGTAACTCAATCTGAGATGTGTCAGATTGGAGAGCAAACTGATCTCAGTTGGAATTGAGCCCTATCAGAATGACGGGTGGAGGAGAGAATACAATCGGAGGAGAGAATATAATCAGGATCAGCCATAACAATGGCAGCAATACATACCCAGGTGCATGATTTACATTACCTTAATATCGTTGTTGTTCAAATCAAGAACCTCAAGGGAACTTAGATTTGAGATGTATGGGTTCAATTTGCCCGACAAGCCGTTGCTTTGTAGCTCCAACTTGATCGTGTTATTTCCACTGTTACAATAGACACCGTGCCAATCACAATGCCCGATGTGAGGATCCATCCAATTGGTGCTCACTGTCCATTCGCTACCCTTGGCGGAGTCGTAGAATTCTTTCAACGCGTTTCTTTCCGTTGGGCAAGGCAATGGATCATTAATGAGGTCGAATCCATCGATTGAGCACAGCATTAATGGTGCTGGGTACACCCTGTGGACAAGGTTGATAAAATACGCATCTTTGAGACCTCTCCGTTTTTTTCAAATAAGTATGATCTCTTGCTGAAAGACTCACAAAGAATTATTCCTGAAATGAACACTTGAAGCGCCATTATAATTGCCGATTTCAAAAGGAATCATTCCACTCAATTTGTTATACGACAGATCAAGAATTTCAACAACATCTGCAAGAGTATGTAAGATAGCTAATTGGTGAAAGCACACTGTTACCCATATAGTAATATGAATACTCCATATGCAGGACCTACCTCCAAGTCTCCCAAGTTCTCTGGGAATCAGTTTCACAAGCGAATTGGAGGAAAGGTTCAAGACTCTCAGTTTCGCTAGATTTCCGATCGACAACGGAATTTCACCGGTCAAGTGATTGCCCGCCAGGTTCAGAATTGAGAGGTCAGCAAGTTTGAAGATATCCGTCCAAAGAGCCCCTGTAAACCCCCCTCCGTTTGCTCGCCTTTGATTTGACAAGTCTATTTCCCTGATCAGAGATGAAGTGTCAGGGAAGTTTGGCAAGCTGCCATCAATGTCGTTTTCAGACATGTCTAGGCGGATCAAATTCTCTAGTGGAAATGGATTCGGGAGTTCGCCTGCGATTGAATTACTCGAGAGGACTAGCTCTTGAATGCTGGGTGGAATATTGTAGAAGATCGTCGAAGCATCTTGGCTGATGATATTGTTGCTAAGATCCACTACTTTCAGGGACGCGTAGGCTGGATTGATCCTCTTGAATCTGACGCCCGTAAAGCTGTTGTGGCTGAGATTCACGTATGAAGTAAGCGAAGGGAATGTCATGTCTGCATAACCGGTCAGAGCATTGTTGGATAAGTCAATGTGTTCCAACTTACAGAATGTTGGGATGTTCTCGAAGGGGATGTTTCCGGTGAATTTGTTTTCCGCCAAATCAAGGACTTTCAATTCCGTGAAAGCACCAACAAGGGCATCAAACACGCCAGATCCAGATCCAGTAAGGTTGTTGCTTCTCAGGTTGATCTCGATTACCAAAGCATCCTCATTGCATGTTATGTCAAACCATTGACAGTGGGAAGTAACACTGTCATCTGACCATCCAGTGTTGTCATACCAGTCATCACCTACACTTCCCGAGTACAACGATGTAAGATAAATATTCTCGTACTCGATGGGATCAATTTCTTCTTGCCTAGCCATGGAGCAATTTCCCGTTTCATGCTCGCTTTCGTGGCCGATGAAGGTTTTGACAGAGGTGTAAAAGTCGCAATAACATGTTGCGACTACCCCGAAATAATCATCCCCGAAATAATCTAAATAGGGTGCGCAACAGCTAGCGGCGGCTAATTCACAGGTCGAGTCGCTCGGATATTCGAAACATATCTGCTCGTACATGGCACATTTGCAATTATAGCCGTAGGTCGAGCAGAAGCCACATTCGACCGCCGCGTCGTCGCAGAAATCAGTGCTGTTGTTTTCAATGTTCAGTCGACATGCTTCCTTCAAATAACCGCACCTACACTGACGATACTTGTCTTGTCCTTCATCTTGATTGCAGCATTCATCCGCCTAAAGGGCGCTGGGACAGCCGCATTTTGACAGGTTGGGTCGATCGCATCTAGGCATGCACGAGCAAGGATCGCATTTTGGAACGACGCAGTGCGAAAATCTGGGTGCGCCATCCTCATCAAAAATCGTGGATGAAGTGTAGCACCCCGGACGACGATCTTTCGAAACTGGAACTTCATTGTAATCAAAGGGGTCGCGACAGTAATTCTCGTCCAGACCCGCTCCGTCAGCGAAGTCTTCATCGAACCACATCCAGTCGGCATCCCATCTTGCGCATTCCGTGCCGTCCTCGGTGGTACTGATCGTACCTCGATAGTCCGATTGATCGACATCGTCGCATCCGCACGTCGACTTGTCGGCGATATGGCACGTATTAGTCGGTGACGATGAGAGAGATGGAGCGAACGAAGGAAAGCTGGGTGTACTACTCGTCGGGAGTAAGGTCGATGTTGGACCGAGGGAAGGAGACATCGATGACGTGGGCCTTGAAGAGAATGTCGGAATCGCCGATATACTCGGGGATGCCGTGGGAGAATCGTCACAAACGGGCACGTCACAATACTCATAATCCCACCACCCTCCCTCTTCATATACTTTTGCCCCAGTGTAGCACCACGGCCCATCAGAGTCATCATCAGGGTTGCGGCAGAAATTACCTTCGAGGCCGGCGTTGGGATAATCTTGTAGTAAGTTCTCCCCATATTTCGCATTAATATAATTATTCAAATTCGGATCGTCCCACCGAACGCAAGCTTTGCCGCTCTTTGTCGTGTTGATCGTACCACGGTAATCGGACCCGAACAAGTTCGGACATCCGCAATTCTCGGGGTCGGAGTTGCAAACAAATGCAGGCGATTGCGTCGGAGAGTAGGTATAGGAAAAGTATGATGGGAACTGCGATGGAGAGATCGATGGCGAAGGGGAGATCGATGGCTTGTTTGTGGGCGATGAAGTCAGCGTGGGACCGATGGAAGGCAATGTGGATGACGTTGGCCTTGAGGAGGATGATGGAATCGTCGACACGCTGGGGACGAAGTG
>JALLBA010001111.1:0-11446 GCA_036939675.1 Cyclostephanos invisitatus
CTGGTATCTGAAAACCGTTTTTGTTTCCTTACACTATGTAGGAATCAGTATCCCTCGACTGTTCTACATAAATAGGAATCAGTACTATATTGAATTATTGTTAATAGAGAGATCCAATAAAGTGTTTCTACAATTAAAGGATTGCATGAAATTAGCAGCAATAAAATGTTACTCATAACAATAAAATGGAACAAAGAAGCAGTACACTCAACTGAGAAAAATGAAAATTTTATAAATTCATTTTTGGCTTTTGTGAGGTCTGTTTGTTTGTTGTCCCGCGTTGCCAGCTGCTACGGCCTCCCCCCCCCAATCATTGTACCTCTGCCCTCGGCCCAGTATCCATCTCGTTCAGTTGTTGGTTCACACTGTGATTGTGTTGACTGTTGCCTCAGCCTCTCTTCCCTCATTGGCATGCCTTCTTCCACCGCAGTTTTTGTCATTGTAATTGTTCTTTGTGTCCTCGTCATTGTTGTTGCTGTCGTCGTTGTCTTCCAAATTATGGCCATCATGTTGATGCCTCACGCCCACGTGTTGTTGTTCTAAATGCAGTTGTTGCCGTCGTGGCATCAACACATCATGCCCCCCCCTCTTTTCTTGCAGGGAGTGTTGCAGTCTTGATACTGGTCTCTACACTGCAACATTGTTCAGAATGTGTGATAAGGAATCAGAGGGCCTCCTTGTCCTAGCAAGAGATCACCAAACTCTCCAAACTAAGCCCCAAGCAACAAGGTTCCAGACAACGCTCAATTTCTCCTTGAGGTCAACTTCATGGAACTCACAACATCTCGTCTGGATACTGGAAACCCAACGCTATTAGACACGCGCAATGAACGCAATGATGCAGCTGCACAGCCCTGATGGCCAAACAACTCAACGGATAAAGAGGCGCCTGCATGATGATGCCGCAAGGTAAGAAGGCAAATTCCAAGAATTGTTACAACTGGATGGGATACAGGATGCATTGACCCCTGACCTCCAACAACACTGACGACAGCACCCATCTCAACCAAACAACCCTAATCCCCCCTCATTATCAAATGACCCCATCCCTCATCAACCCTCCCCACAATTAAATCCAACAAGCGCCTCCGCAAATCGGACTAGTCTGCTGACACACAACTTGTGTCCGAGGCTACACACAAATCTTGTTACTGGCTTTTCGCTGAGACCAACCCCTCAATGATCTGATACCAAAGGGAACCAGCACTTTCGATGCCAGTTTCAGTCGCCCCGTTGTGGCCTTGCGGCGGTAAGATTTGGCAATCAAAAAGACCCTCGTCTGTTTTAGCTGTACCATGTGTAGTTCAGGACAATTTTTTAAGTACTTTCTTTATTTACAATTGTTCAGAATGTCAGCCTGTGACAATATGAGGAGGCGAGCAAGGACGCTATTACATGGTGATTTTGTTTTTCAAAAATTAAACTACTGCAGCATCATCAAACTGCTATTGAATCATAATAGTCATGCATGTTCTGATTATCGGGAACAATGTTAATAACTATGACATAGTGTAGGTGAAGCGAAGAGGGTGATATACTTAAGACACACCCATGTAGGTTCCATATGTGTCATGTTTACACAGATAAGGCACAACAAACACAACACAGAGTAGAGTTTGTCTGCTTGGCAGAATGAGTTTGGCTTCGGAAGCATAGAAACTTTTTCGGCTACCAAATAGGAAGAGGAGATGGCCAGCGGCACATATCCATAATTTCATCAAGAAATATTACTCCATATAGTACCACGGTCTGTGTACCATAATATGAAAGAGACTAAACACCAATTCCTCGAGTTCAGACTTTGAGTTGTCATCACGTCTGTTTCTAAATCGTGGCCATCTTCTTCCCAGTTCCTCTTTTCTTACTGCTGCTCCTCCTCCCCGCTTGTCTACCCTCTATGCTACGACCCCGCCCACAGCTGCTACCGTCTCTTCGAGACTTTCTCTCGCCCATTTTACGCGCCGTCCGATCTCCGTACTGACCCGTCATTTTCGTCATTTTCTTGGTTGGTATTTTCGATGCATCCTTGCCACCGCGAGAAGTAGCCGTGGAATTCTCACTCGTCAACATGACAACATCTTCGTCATCCTCTTCCCTTTCACCACCGTTGTCTGCGACATCAGTATCATTATTGTTCCCCGAGAATAATTTGGACAGACGATCGAAAGAATTCAGTTGACTGGAAGATATGCACTCCTGTAATTTTGATTGGACAATCGCCATGTTGGCCTTGGCAACATCCTGCAAGCCATCGTTTTTTTGACGTCGACGATAACGGACGAATGAAAAATTTATTAGGATGAGATTCATCTCGATGAATAATCACCTCACAGTCTAGATGTACGCTTACCGTCCCGATTGTTTTGCGAAACTCTGTACGATTCTTACGCTTGGCTTTCGACCGGATTGACTTCGCCATGGTTTGTTGTTGGAGTGGAATGTTTGCCTCGACTTGGTTTGTGAAAAGAGAGAAATAATTTTTTGTGTGGTTTTGTGCCCCTCGCGAGCTACGGCCAGACAAGCGAAGATGCGTTCCCGCTAAAATATCCCGCGCCCCCGCCTCCCGCCCCCCCCGCCCCCCCCGCCCCCCCGCCGCCCCGCCGCCCGAAAGAACGTTATCGTGAGCCGGATTCAAAAAATTGAGCTCACATTTTTTTCCAACGACGCATCATTCTCACTTGTTATGCAAGAGAGTCGACAACTCCATCAGCATTTTGTCATCTCTTTTGTCAATCCAACCCAACCTCCAACGATAGGTATTAGATATGGATCGTCAATCAAGAGGTGTAGCAATGGTGAGTGAAACGTGGGTGGAGAGGACACACGCAGAGAGCAAAACAGCGTAGTCTATATATCTCACCGATCGTCGTATGTTGGCACGATTTTTTCCCCTCGTAAATTACTTAACGCTCGCACGCCCACGAGCAGCAAACGCCGTTAAAATCGGGTCGGACGTTCGGAACCCGCCTGTCGGCGAACAGTCCTCTGCCTTTGTCATCGCAACGGGAGCAGCAAAAGCAGCAGCAGCCATCCTTGTCCAAATCGGCGAAGAAGAAGAGACTCGAAAGCATCAGCGAAACGGCGACGAGCGGAAAAAGGGAGAAAGAGCAGAGGCTACAGTCTCAGCAGAAACCGGGGAATCATGCAGTCGCAGAGAAAAATTCAGCATTGTCTGCGTCTAAGCTCATTCCTTCGACGACGATGAAGAGCATTGACCATGGAGGAAAATATACGACTGGTGCCACTACTCCAGCTTCTACGCTGCGTAAAGCAGCAGTAGCAACTCCACTATCCGCACCTGATAGTGGTGTTGTGCAAAGGGGAAAGAATTTGATGCACAGTTTTAACTATACTTCGTCATCGATTGACAACGAAGCGCACGAAAATCACAATGGGGCTGGAAGACGAAAGATGGTCTTTTACAGTCCAGGAAAAGGAGGAGATGGATTTGGAGAAAAAGATGCTCCTGCTTTCACAGACACTGCCGCATCATCATCATCTTCTTCTTCTTCTTCTCGGACGAAATTAACTCCTAAGTTACATCGGCACGGAGGTAACGTAGGTGATAGCGGCAAGGCGTTTACCAAACCGCAATTCTCTTCCCACCAATCCACTAATGTCGGCATATGGACGGATGTCGCGTCATCCACATCCTCACCAGAGTTGGAAGCATATCCATCGTCATCGTCGTCTTCGCTTTCTAACGCAGCCATTGATAGCACTGCTGTCATAACCACCTTACTCATCTACCCTTCATCTGAACAACACAAGAAAACAATGTCATCTACACCGTCTTCATCGACTTCTAAAAAAGTTTTATTCACATCATCACAATCATATTCATCACCGCGATGGCCTAGTGCATCATCATCGCCGCCATATACAGCTTCATTACCAACCACATTGTTATCATTCGCAGCTGCACAAGCAGGACCAGCCGCTATCTCATCTTCTTCAACCGAAGAAGAAGCACCATTCATATTATCTTCAGCTTTGACGTCGACAATACCGTCTGAACTGTCGATTGGACCATCAGAATACGCCATTGAATTTCTGGCGGGACAGACATTGTTGCATTTGGAATTCGAGCCGGTCACGCAGACTTCGGGAGGAATGATGGGATGCGGCATCGCTAAGATATTGCCAGAATTTTACGAGAAGTTGAATTCGAATCTCATTAGGTACCTTCCTGAGCCTCTTCCTCGTGATATCAGCGGCAATAGCGTCGGTGTAAATGATTATGGAAGGGGAGGATTCAAAGAAGGAGAAGGAAGATCAGCAGGAAATGAAAAGGCTTCAAAATTAATGATACAAGTCAACGATCTTGTGGTATCCATAAACGGCATATGCGTCCTTTCCCGCAAGTTCGATATCATCATGGAGCTGCTGAACAATGAGCGATTCCATAACGTCGGTCGGATCATTGTATTCCGTTCCATCGAGAAACTGTGGCGCAGCCGTAGTAACAGCTATAGCCATCAATTCTCAAGGAGGACAATGCGTCACCTACGCACCGGGAAGAGGATCGCAACGGCATTGAACGATGATGTTATGTTGACGGAAGACAGCGGTGAGCTGTTGCTACGCACATGGGTGGAAACTCCCACTCAGGTTTCTGTCGCTCGGAATAGAAAGAGTAGGCTGGCGGATGGTGGTGTAGGTGGAAATGTTACTTCCTCTAATGAAAAAGCCGCCGAAGAAAAAGTAGCGGTAGCATTTGCAACATTGTCCCTAACGAATTCTTCTCCCAAGGACACAAGGACATCACCAGTAATCAACGCTACCATCAGAACGCCATCTTTCAGCAGTAGCGGTGTCCCTTTCGATGGAGTTGATGATATTATTATTACGGGGGTAGGAAGTCAATCATCTCCATTTTCACCTTCTAATGTCAAGAGAATATTGCGATCAAGGCCAAGAAGCGGCAGCAGCGGTGATGGTAGTTATGATTATTTCACTCCATCGATGACAAAAGTATATACGACACCATTGTCATTATCATCATCAAGATATGCCTTCTCATCGCCGCAGTCCCAAGGTCATAGAGTCGAACTAATCTTGGCATCAGCAAAGAGTCTTGTACACGGATACAACACCAGCCCCTCTTCATCGTCTCAAATGATGGAGCGCATTGGAAAAGCTCTAGTGGGAACAGAAATTGAGGGAGACATGGGAGCGTACTTCGAACAATCCTTACGTTTAAAAAAAGCAGTGGTCGAGGAAATTCTTTTGATTGGAGAAGCCAAACATCGTTCCGTGGACACACGGGAGGATTGGAATAGTGTTGAATTAGCTTCGAAGAATATGTTGGATGATGAAATAGCAGCAGTGACCGAGGAAGTAGAAGCTGCAACTGCTATTGAAATGTCATCGCTCAATGGCCAATCAATCAAATTATCATCAGATTTGAGTGGCTCTTTCAATGCAAGTAAAGGACACGAGAGAAGTTTTAGTGACTTACAGGCACGGATATCCGACTTTGTTGCTAAATCGGCCATCGATCGGGCAAGTTTTAGCGTTCGTGATGCATCACATGCTGAACAAGTACGCGCCCTCAAGGAACGGCTTTTATCCGAGGAGCAAAAGGCCTTTGAATGTAAGAAGAATCATGTGGCAATCGTCACGACTTTGGAGGATCGTATCGCCGCCATTGAAGCGGATCGTGATGATGCGCGTCTAGAGCTGGAGAAGATTCGCTTAGTTATGGTCAGAGCTAGGAATTATCCCGATGCCACATTGATGGCCATGGATGAGGAGAGATCGAACTTCCAACGTCACGAAACAGCTCTTGTGATGAAAGAGGCTCGGAACCTTGAGGAACTCATCTGTCAGGTAAGCTCCATTCAACGAGACGTTACTGATAATAAAGAAATGAGTGACCTCGAGGAAAGGCTTTTCAACAAGGAGAACGCGGGATCTCTTCTAGAGGAGGCATACCGAGAACTGAAAGAGGGACGACTTGTACTATCAGGCTCAGCGTCTGTAAGCGACGAGCTTAATGCCCAAATAGACAAGCCACGATTGGTGATAAATGATCTTGTTTCCATGTCTCTCAGCTCGAAATTGCAAGATGAATTAGGGAGTTTGTACGCCACAAAAATCGAGAACACACGTCTCCAAAATAGAATTGAGGAAGGCATTGCCAAAAACAGAGTCTTCGATTTAAAGAAAAAGGACTTTGGTGATGCTTTGGAACTCGTCACTCGCGAAAATGATTTAGCCAAAGCCCAGTTGCGAGAATCAAACGATAAGCTTGCAAGGCTCGCGGATCAGGTCTCCATGTTATCCGAAGAGAAAAATAAGTTGGAAGTAAAGATTGTGAATGCTAAAGCCGATTTAGAAAATTCCGAGGTAATTGCTGAACAAGAGCGACTGCACTTTCATCAATACGATGCAGATCGCCAGGAACAAGTGCGCACTCTCGAGAACCGTCTCGGAATTGAACTTGACAAGATCAACATGGCTGAGAGCGGTTTGGCATCACTAAAAGATTCCGAGTCTGAACTCAAAGACAAGATGAACTCACTCGAAGGATGCATCAAACGGCTCGAACAGGAACGAAAGCAACATGAAGTGGCGGGTGAATCCACAAAAATTGAACGAGCCGAAGTGATAGCTCGCATTCATAGTTTGGAGCTTGAGATTTCAGAGGAAAAAGTATCCAAATCAGAGGCTCAACTAGAGGTCCAATCGTTGTCATCGGCTCTCAAAACAGCTCAAGATGATTTGTCGGTCCTGAAATGCGATCAAGCGTGTATCGAAAATATTGTGACTGATCTGAAAAGTAACCCGACCGGAAGCAAAGCAAAGAGTGAAGAAGACAGAGACCTCTTTCAAGTAAATACACGCACCCTCAATGACGATATATGTGTGCTTAAGGCAAAGCTAGCAGACGCCGAAAAAGCAATTGAGAATGAACAGGCCATCGTCGAGGCATTGACTGTAGACCTATCCATGAAAGAAAACGCGTTAGTCTGCCTTAAACAAGAGTCTAGCGCCGAGAAAGAATCCTTGACTTCAGATCTGAAGTTAAAAACTGCTGAATTGGTAACAGTCCAATCAGATCAAAATACATTAATACAACATGTAAATGATCTCGTAGGCAAGCTGGAAGCGACTAAGACTGATGCAATGGACTGTAATGCCAATTTTACAATTGAAATAAAACAGTTGTCTGATCAACTTTTTCAGTCCGAACACGATATGCAAAAATGTAAGGCAATCTGCACTGATCTCAAAGACAAGTTGGACACCGCAGAAGTTCTCTTAGACGAAGGTGATGCTGAAATTGAGAGACTGAACATAATCCGCGAAAATCTCGAATCGACAGTAAACAACCTTCAGACCTCGCTTGAGATTTCGGATGATTCAATTGTACTATTAAAAGAAGAAATAAAATTTCATATAGCAAAGATAGAGACGAAAAAAGACACGTTGAAGTTAGAAATCGATGCTCTGAAAGAGAGGGAACGTGATCACATCAATAAAGTGACGCTTTTGGAAGAGTTACATGGCTCTTCCCGCAACGACCTACAGACGAAGCTAGCCGAGTCCCAGGCTGCTTCCGTTCAGAGCAAGGCACTCATCGCTGATCTCCGTTCCAAGTTGGAATCCGCGGACAGGTCTCTGGTGGAGGCAAATACCAACTTCCAGAGTCTGGAAAAGGATTGTTCGTGCTGGAGGAAGCAGGTGAATGAGCTTGAGGTGTTGTTGACGAGTGCTGAAGAAGCGAACTCTAAGCAGAAGGATGAAGTCAAATCGTTGACTGTTGAGCTGAATGATTTACGAAGCGAACGAGAGTTGCTTTCCTTTGATCTGACGTCGAAAGAAGCCGAGATTCTATTGTTAAACAATAGAATGGGCGATCTGTCGAATCAGCTGGACACAGTGTCCCGTTCGAACGCCGATCTCATCGCTGATCTCCGATCCAAGTTGGAATCCGCGGACAGGTCTCTGGTGGAAGCATATAGCAGCTTCCTGAGTCTGGAAAAGAAATGTTCGTGTCGGAGGAAGCAGGTGAACGATCTTGAGGTATTATTGACGAGTGCTGAAGAAGCGAGCCTCAAGCAGAATGATGAAGTCAAATCGTTGACGATAGAGCTGAATGATTTACGAAGCGAACGAGAGTCGCTTTCCTTTGATATGATGACAAAGGACGCCGAGATTCTATTGTTAAACGAGAGGTCGGGCGATCTCTCTAATCAGCTGGACACAGTCTCCTGTTTCAACGTTGAATACGAATCACGTTTAGCCGAGAAAGACACATCGACAAATACGTTAAAGTCAGATGTTCTTCAAGTTGAGCAATCTTCCGAGGTCCTTGTAATTGGGAACAAAGATGGCATATTGGATCTGTCCCTCAAGATGAAAGATGCCGAAATCGCTACGTTACGATCTCAATTGCGGGAATGGAAATCAATATTTGATGATCTCATTTCTGGACTCAGAAAGGCAGAAGCACAATTTCACAGCCAAATCGAGAACCACAAATTACGAGAGGATGAACTTCTTTCCCTTAATAATGAATTGTCCGCCTCTGTTGATAATCTTTCTGATCGTGTACAATTCGTCGAAGCCAAATCACGCAGAGATCAGCTTTCTCACGATGTTACTCAAAGTCAATTTTTGAACGACATTCGCGACCTTCGGAATTTAGTCTCTGGCACCAATATAAAATGCACTCACTTGGCTAAAAAGCTCAATGAGAAAAATTTAGAGTCCTTTAAAGTTGTTCGAGAAAAGGAGTGTAAATTGGAAACGACGACTTTGGCTGTCAAGTCGATGGAGAAAGAGATCTGCCGCCTGACAAATGAACTTTCATCTGCTAACCAGTCCATTACCTTGTTACAATCCGAGCGAAGTGTGACAGAGGGTGATCTAGTCATTGACTTTAAAAACTCCCGGAAGTCGTACGAAGAGGAGATGGATTATATGAACGACCGTATTGAGATTTTACAAAGGGAACTTACCGACTCTGTTGACGCCTTGCGGCAGCAACGGGAAAGCATAGCAAAATTAGAAGCAAGGCACTCTTCAGAATTGAATTTATGGCACGAGAAGTTATCAAAAGCTAATCAGACTGAGCTAGATCTTCGTCAGCAAGCTAATGAATTGAAGCATTTACTCAACGATAAAAAAATTCTAATTGACAGGTTCTCAGAAGCTAGGAAAGAACACGAGGAATCTCTGTCTGAAATTGCCACATCACACCGATCAAATATAGAAGAAATGAATAGTGCTCATGACAGCAAAATCAAGGAGCTTCAACTCACATTTAAAGCGGAACGGGATGTATTAGAATGTAAAGTTGAGTCAGCCACCAGCAAGCTATCAGAAAAGACGAAGCAATACCGCGATGAGCTGGCGAAGAAAGATGAGGAAATCAAAGCGCTGGCGTCTATTCGATCAGTCGTTGCATTGGAGAATGAAAAAATGAAACTGAAAATCCAACAGCAGCAGGACTTGCTTTCCCAACTGAGTAATAATCACGAAAACAGTATGAACAACATGCAGGAAAGCCTTGAAATCGCCACAATGAACTGGGCGCACGATAAGACTTCTCACGAGAGTAAGATACTGTCGTTGCAGGATATGATCAATGAAAAGAGTCTCTTGAATAGAAGTCTTGCTGCTAGGCTTGAAGTGGCATCGATTTTGGCGCAGAGAGATGACAAGTTCGATAAAATATTCGATGCTTTGGGGGTGGTGAAGAACGCTTGCGACGAATACTGCACCGTTGAGTCTAGCCAGGGTTCTGAATTGGATGAGATGCGGATCACATTGGATTCTCGTGAAAAGATGATAAAGTTCTTAACAATTGACCTTACCCTGGCGCAAGACGAAATTATAAGCCTCAAGGCAGAAGTTGAATGTGCCAAGGAGACCGGTCAGTGTAAAATCATGTTCTTAAGGGAAGAATACTCGGAGAAGTTGTATGGGCTAGTTGATAATATAACATTGCCTGCGAGCACCGTGCGACATGACACGCAATCTGCCGAAATAGCGAAATTGGAGGAGCAGTGTTTGCGTATGAAAGAAGAGTTACTTGAATTCAGTTATTATCAAGATAAACTCAAAGCGAAACAAGAATATGTCATCATGTTGGAAGATGCCAAGATCCGACTCGAGGCCAAGCACGAAAAACTCAAGAAAGACAAGGAGGACACGTATCGCAGATTGTCTGATCTTGAAAATTCTTTCACCATTCTGAGACTACAAAAGCATACTTCGGAATCGCTAAACAACGAAGTTGTGTCTGCCTTGAATAAGCTTGCTGCTACAGCAATCTCTCATAGCGCTGAGCTTGAAGGGTTTCCATGCATCTTGTCGTCTCGACCGACTTGGTCCGAAAACGTGGAGTTCGTTATCCGATTCATCGCGCATATGTCCAAAATGAATCAGCAGTATTTGCTCCAGATTAAGCAGATGAATGTTTCTCGGCTTACTCACCCCACGCCAATCTCCGGTCGAACATTAGTAGAAGCTTCAACACCAAATGCGACAAAAAGCAGAGCTTCAGCAGTGCTAATGCATTTGGCGTCCCAGCATTCTGACATTTTAGAGGATTTGAAAAGCATGAAGAATTCGATAGCGATTGTCATGTCTTCTCCCAAATTATTGACACCGGTGAAACATGGGAGAGCGAATGAGGGTGAGGCGCAAACGATGAGAGATTGCGACGAAGATCTGTACACCGATTTATTGAGAGCTCACGAGCAATTAGAGTCTATGAGTGCTAAGATTGAAGCATTTCAGAATGATCAAATCCACTGGAAGGAATGGGAAACATACTTCACAAGGCGAATTTCAGAACTTGAGCAAGAGAATCAGATCATGAAGTCTGCGCCACTAGATCTATCCAAATCGAAAATGAAAGAAACCGGCGCCGTTTTAATCATCAAGTTTGAGCAACGTTACAACCGAATGGTGGCGCAACACGCCTTCCAGTCGTGGAGGATGCAAGCCCGCATGTTTAAGCAAGTACGCATCGCCAAGCAAGTGGCCACAGAGCTCGTTAAAACGCGAAAGACTGTCCTTATCTTAAAGACTCATTTCAATAGTGAGAGTCAAATGTCATAATGAGTATCTACCTAAACTAATTCTTAAAGGTGATAATATTATGCTAATTAGCGATTGAATCAAATGCATCTTGCTAGAGAAATGAAATTGTCAGTGGCACCATTCTTTCTTTTGATGCAAAACCCCTTGATCATGGAGTGAACAACACATGGGATCAGATGGGTGCTTTCCTTAACATCATAGTATCATAGAGTGCTGGAGCAATGCTGTTTCCAAATCACAGAGGGAGAGAGATGAGAGCGAGAGAGATGAAAACCGCTACGCATTGACTTTTGGAGGGATGTCTAGGTGCATTCGGGTACAATACTTAATGGAAAAATGTTTTAAATGCACCCCATATATGAAATGATCAATTCATTGACCACAC
>JALLBA010001112.1:0-11415 GCA_036939675.1 Cyclostephanos invisitatus
TGCACAGTCCAGTATTGGGACCAGCAGTCCTGCATCGGGACACTGAGGTGGCGAATTACCAGCTCAGCATTTTGTTGGTCTAGACTCGGAGGTCTGGCCTTTGATACACGTCTAGCATCTGGCCGTATGCCGGGCACGCCAAAAGTACATAATACAGTACATTTCTAAGTGGCTTACGTCAGGCGTCAAATATGTATGGCCGCGGCGCCGGTCGAATTTTCGGCTCAATCAGCCTGGTGGTTGCAGAGTTGTGGACCTCGGCATCGGCAGCGAGTGTTGTTTACCTCGTGGCAATTTGTTCGAATTGGTGGCGTAAAACGACCGTGGCGATGGAGGGGGAGCGGGCGCCGATGGTGTGGGTGGTCGAGGGATGGTCCTCCGTCCTCCTGCAACGATGGGTTCAATTTTCAGCACAATCCGCCCATCAGTTGCAGAGTTATCTGTGTCAGCGTCGGCAGCTTGGGGGGGGAGATATTAATGAGAGGGGGTGTGAATCTGTGTTCTATCATATGGTAGGTTTTGTTAGGCGAAGCTAGCAAGTGGCTGTTAGACTTCCAGAAACTTTCTACAAACACTTTTCAGAAACATTGTACGAAGTCCAGGTCAGGTGCCAATTGTTAGAGGATTCGTAATAATGGGGTGCTAAATTTGAGTCAAAGAAAATAATTTATGTCGGTACCCCACATTATTTTCCCGTAACTTCACACACATTTTTCTGATCAGTTTTTATTTGAAGACCGCAACGATGGCCGGTCGCATGGAAGATTTGCTCATGGGAGGAGACTCCTCCGGATCGGACGATAGCGATGCCGAGACAGCCAACAACGGAGCTCCGACACAGACAGTGGTGCCCTCAATAGTCACCGCCGCCGACCCCTCCTCGGCATTGCCGCCCAAACCGGGGTCCAAGTCAGAGCTCACGAATCGGTTGAAGAATTTGTACACCGCGCCGCCGATTCCGGCCCCTCCTCCCGCCGTCGTACAGATGCCTCCTCACTCTGGAAGTGGACAGCAGGGGAGTGACGGCGACGGCGCACCGGTGTCGGGCGCTACCGCTGCCATGACTCCTCCCGGCAGGAGGGGCAACGTTCCCCTGCCGATTCAAGTGGAGAATATTCACGCGACGGCCGCAGCGTCGCCGTCGTCTCGTCAGTTGTCGGGCAATAACCCGAGCAACAATTCAGGTTACATCCCTCCCATGGTGCACACTAGCCATCGCAGTTCGCCGGGATCGGTACACCAAAATCTGTCGCAACAGCAGCTGCAACAACAACAACAACAGCAGCAGCTACAGCTGGCTCAGCAACAACAGCACAATCCCGGAGCGATGCCCCCGCCGATACAACATGACTCCGTAGGCCGTGTTCCTGCCCCCCTGCCCAAAGCTAGGTGGGTATTCTTGGTAGAGATGCCAGAGACCGCATTCTCGACAACTCAATTTTCTCGGCACATGCCACCCTCATTTTGCCCGATTATTCCTTCCCACGTCCATTTTTAACTCCAAACAAAAAAGAATCGCCGGTCGCTCCGCAGCCCCGAACAATCGTGTGGCTTCCGTCCCCGTCTCTCGATCGATCGCACCCAACATAGCCGTCACGGGTGTGTTGGGCCCCCCCCCGCCCAGCCCACTGACCACCACCACCCAACAGCAGCAGCAGCAGCAGCAGCAGCAACAGCAACAACAATTCAATAGCAGCAGCCGACAGCAGTATGCCCATGCGTCCCATCTCCAACGTAGTTCTGGCTCGAGCTACTCATCCCATCCGTCTTCACAACAGCATCAGCAGCAGCAGCAGCATCAACAACAGCCACACCAACGCTCGACTGTGCCGCCCCATGTACAGCAGCCTCAGCAACCACAGCCGAATTCTCAACAAACGATGCAGATGCAGAGTTCCTCATCTTCCTCTAGGGACAGTAACACAGGAATGCTGCCGGGCGTGGCACCTGCCTTGGGCAATGGACTATTGACGGATCAGGAGAAAAAGGAGAAGGAACGTTTCTTGATGTTCACCAGAGTGTTGATGAAGTGAGTTTGTTCGTCGTGGTGTGCCGTTTCTACGCATTCTGCTGAAGGGTCCCTGAAACCTGCCGCGTCATCCTTTTTCTCACCTCCTCAACCCATCCGTTTCTCGCTCAAACTGTAAGGTATCTCGAACAACGCGATGCCAACATGCACTCTGCGGCGAAGGCCCAAATAAAAGAATGCTACGAAAAGAACAAATCCGGTGATCCTCAGTTCCATTCCCTGACCACGAGCATGAAGACACGCTTACGATCGACCGTGGGGGAGATTTATTGGAGGAAAGCTCACGATTATCTGGATCATTTTTTGAAGCAAAAAAAAGAGGCGCATCAGAAGGAAATGAGCGCACGAGCCCAGCAACAGGGCCAGGTGCAGCAGCTGCCGACGTACGATTCTCATGTACCTCTACTCTCATCCACCCGGATCCCCCCCCCCACCGTACCCATCCCGGCTCCTCAACTTTCCTCCGGGCAGCAGCAACCACAGCAGCGTCAAGTAGCAGCCACCGCCGCCGCTCAAAAGGTTCCCATGCCCCTCTCGCGGCCTCCTAACACTGCGAACCCTCCCTCGACTATTCCGGTTTCCGTCCCGATCCCTGCTAGCACACCCACTAACGCAGCCGGGATGCCTACCTCAACCACCATGCCTGCAGCAGCGGTAATAGCAGTCGACCTTGAAGCTAAGAAAAAGGCTGATGCGAAAAAGAGAGAGAAGGAGCGGCGCAACCAAATTGCGCGGGATAAGCGCGCACAGGCAGCACAGGCGAAAAAGAACGCGGAGACCTCCCTCACTCTCACCGGAACGCCCAGCAATCCTTCGATGATAACCTCTATTTCCACCGCTTCCCTGAGCGCACCGACTTCGACATCTACCTCTTCCATTGTCAGCGTCAAGACTACGGAAAAGGGGGAAGGTGATAAGAGCAAAAAGAAGAAAGCTCCAGTGTCGAGGTCGAATTCGTTATCTTCAATTACGAAGAAGCCGCAAGCAGTTCGGGAGCTCAGCAATTCGCTCATGGAAATGATCGATCATGCCACCCTTATTGATGTCAAGAATCTTCCTAATATATTCACTTCGAATGCAAACAAGATGAATGTGAATTTGAATGATGAGCAGAGGATATTATTGTATGGTGATGAAGCAGGACAATCAAAAATTAAGGACATTACAATTGCAGCAACGGCGGCGTTGGAATCGGCGGTAGACGCGGAGGCTCGGGATAAACTATTCATAGATGCTGGCGTGCCTCCGCTGCCGACGACGATTCCCTCCATGTACGATGGCTGGGGTACCAAAAATGTTGTGTCGGTACGAAACGCTTGGGCGAAGGTTCGTTTGCCCGAGAGGGAGAGGCGACTTGTCGAAATGAAAACGGCGGAGTCCGATAGGGCACGGAGGGAAATGCCGATGGTTCCTCAGACGACGCAACCCATCACGGAGAAGGGCGACGAGATCGCGCTTTCCTCTCCCCCTCCGTCGTCGCCATCCGCGGCGGACGCGTTGAGTATTGAACATGACAAGACCAACCACGCGTGGTTCAACGAACGCCGCGCCGAGCAGGACCCGTCACTCGCGTTGCTCAGCGAGGCCACCGAGCGATTCCTGAAGTCCACAATCGAGGGGGCAATCGGTAAGGCACGACTGCGGCTGAATTTGGACGGCGTGAGGTTGTGGCACACGTTGCAGGTCCATGCCGCGGCGAACAATAAAGTTGACGACGACGCAGATCGCACCGTACCGCCGCCCGCATCGATACGATTGGGATGTGACGTTCGGCGGCAAATCGCCCTGTTCCAGGGAAATGCCGCCAAGGTCTATCAGCGCATGGAGGAGGCCATCTCCCGAAGGAATCAAGATCGTCCACCGGGCTACGACCCGAACGATGTGGGTCGCATGATACTCGAATCCACGAGCATGGGGGACCTGTCGAAGAAGCCGCTTCTGAAACACGCGGCCGAGACCGCGGACGTCGATGCCAAGCGCAAGTTCTCCGTTTTTTGCGGCATCGATAGTGCCGATCCGCCATTTGGTAGAGTGCCCAAGAAGGTCGCGGTGACGTTGCAGGATATCGATGTGGGCGCCATGGGGAATCGAATGATGACGATCGGATCGAGGAGAAAGCGGTACGGGGCCGGGCTGAACTTCTAGTTTTTCTTCCAGAGAGGCATCATGATAGCATACATCTCTATTGCGTCAATAATATATTGACACAGGTTGTAATTAATTCGAACGTTTCACAAAGTAAGATTTTAACTTCATGCGGATATTCAATGCATCCGATTCCGTCGCCGAAGAACGAGTGGGGAAAAATTCGGAAGCGGAGAATAAAAAATTGTACACGCGCCTACCATACCACTTGAGTGCGACGGGGACGTGTATCGCATGAATAAGATGCCATCCTCCACTTCCATTCGGGTGGGCAGGTGGGAGCAATTAACACGCGCGGGGGGCGCTCACCTCCCCATCGCGCGAGGTGCATTCGCGAATGCGAACGCATACCACCCGTCCCACCCGTAACCCCCGCCGTTCCAGCATTCGCCCACGATCGGACCGTTGACAATGTAACAAATCATCATCGATCCAACCCCCACGGCGTGCCAAAGACAATGCCACAACACGAATTCCTCGTACATGTCCCTCCTGGCGTGGTAATTCGCACGCACGTGACACTTCAGCGCCGCGATGCTCGCCATCGCCCACCACGGGCCGCACGTCGCGTACGTCGAGTGGACGCAGGACGCGAATGCCAGCGGCGCCACGACCCTATCGACGGCGTGCGCGTACGATTCGATCCCGGTATACACGTGATCGCTCAGGTAGGACGTGATCGATACGATCGATAGGAGCATCGCCGAGGTATGACGACACGCGCGATACAGATAGGGCACCGGGAGGAGGAATAGCACGCACGACGCGCCGATGTACGGGGACGGACGGTGACCCCACGACAACGACGACTGGCGCGATAATCGACGCGCGAACGCCGTGGACTTGACCACGGCGTGGATCGAAACGGAGGACGACGACGACGACGACGACGACGACGATGGGAGAGGGGGGGCGGTGGACGAAGACAATGACGACGAATACGACGGCGGTTCGTCCCCGACGACCGATTCGACGTCGTGGATGGAAGATTCGGGCGTCGACGATGCCGAGACGGGCGGCGATCGTCGTCGTACCGCCCTCGTCGCCGCCACCGCGTCTCGTCCCGTCTTGATGGGATTCGATGCGACCATTATTTTTTGACCCGACCGCATGCGAGTTGGGGCGGTGGTGGGAGCGTGCCGTATTGTCCTTGGCTCACCGGGGGGAGTCGGGGGGTCCCCTTTTGTGTCACGTACCATACACAATACTAGGTACTACCTAGTAATAACCAAACAAGGGAATGAAGAGAAAAAAGAAGAAAAAAACCGTCGGTGCATCTCATTCAGAGAAAATCCCCCCCGCCGAATCCGTCGGTAAGTACTACTCTTGACGAGGTATCGTATCTAGGTGGGGGCGGGGCGGGCGTGTGGGGGGGCGGGGGGGGGGGGGGGGCAATCATTATTATTTCACCCACGCGACGGACGTTCCCAACACGATGACGCGCGACGATGCGCCCGGTCGGCAATCCACGCCGTTCCTTTGCCCATCCCCCGTGTACATCATCGATCGTCGGGCCATTCCCGTCGTCGTACTCGTCGTCCTCGTCTTCGTCGTCGTCCTCTCCGCGGCGTCGACGATCCTGATCCGTCGTCGTGGACGACTGCGGCGGGATGCCGCCCCGACGAACGCCAGGACGGCCGCGACGACCACCGCGATCAATCGTCGTGGTCCTCGTCGACGTCATCATCGCGACGACTACGACGACGAAGACGACGATACAAGACGAAATCGACGACGGCGACTCGAGAAGAAGATGATCTTCCTCGACGGACCTGGGCGGCTGAAGTACGGATACGTAAATTCGAATAGGGGTTACATCGACGATTGGAGGGGATACGAATTCCCGACGCTGATACGTCCGGTGATGTTGCCGAGGTCGCATCGATTGTGCCGACGACGGCGACGACGCGAGCGCGAGGAGAGGGAGGAAGAGGATGCCGCCGCCGCCGACGACGACGACGACGAGTGTGACGACGATCATCGGGGGATGGGTCCGATGGTCGATGACAACGAACCGGAGGTGTACCTCGATTACGCCGGATCGTCGCTACCCACGCGCACAATGATGCGCGGGGAATCGAAATTCAATCGCACCGCCACGGGGGGGGTGCTCGCGAATCCGCATTCCGAGGGCGGCGGTCCGGCGTCCGATCGGACGATGTTGCTTATGCGCGAATCCGTGGAACGCGTCATGGAACATTTCGGTATACTCCGACGACGACGGAGACGCCGCGATTATGGCGTTGGTCGCCTCGATGGAACGGTCAACGATGTTGATGATGAGGATCGCACCCACGAGGATGATTCGTCGGCGGAAACGAAAAAGATCGATGGGATGACATCTACCACGTTAACGACGTCGATTCGACCGGATTATCGATTGGTCTTCACGTCCGGCGCGACCGAGTCCTTGCGCCTCGTGGCGGAGGGGTTTCCGTGGGATCGCGCCACGATCGTCGTCGAATCATCCCGAATTTCTTTCACCTCGACGACGACGGGCCGATCGTCGAACGATGGGAACGGTGTTCGGACGCCGCCGCTCGCATCATCGTCGAACGGTAGGATACGATCGATTAATGCCCGTTCCTTGCTGGTATTTCCGCGAAACGTCCACACGTCCGTGATTGGCATGAGACAGATCGCGATGGACCGGGGTGCCCATTTTCACTGCGTTTCGGTCGACGAATTGCTCAGCGCGACTCCCAGGTGGTTTCGAGATCTGCTCGAGGGATTCGTCTCGTACGAATTCTTCGAAGAAGGATGCGACGTTGACGTCGACGACTATGGGCGCCTCGAAGAAAAGAAGGACGAGGGCATCGTATCGAACTTAGCGAACGTCGCACCGAGTGGTCGAGGTGCCGAGTGTCGGACTGAATGGACCGACTCGCCCCGCAATACGATATGGTTGCACCATCTGCTCGTCCTTCCGCTGGAATGCAACTTCGGCGGCGATCGATTCGATTGGAGCGACACTGCATCGGCGGCGCAAGCACCCTTCGTGTCATCCTACTGCTTGCATCGACCTGATGGGCCTCGCGGGGAACGATCGACGATGATTAGGATTTGTCACAAATGGCACATTTTGATGGATACCGCCAAGGCCGCCGCCACGAGTCCGGTGGACCTGCCGACACTTGCAAACGGACGCGTGGATTTCGCGGTTGTGTCCTTCTACAAACTTTTCGGCTCGCCGACGGGACTTGGCGCTTTGTTCGTCAGGATGCATCAACGACGTCGGAGTACGACGGAGGGAATAGGTCGAATCGCCGAGAGAGACAACACATCGAGTTCATCGAAACTACACAATTCGATTGGCAATACTACGGCAGCGAAAGGCGATTTTAACCAGCACTTCTGCCATGGCATGAGGCTAGAGCGCAGTCGCCCTAGGCGCCATTTCTTTGGCGGAGGATCAGTGGACGTAGTCTTGCCGGAGGAGGATTATATGATCTCGAGAAACAGCAAGACCCTATCTATCGTTGAGGAACCGTACGACGGCATCAGTCCTGATGAAGACGAACACATTGATCTCGGTGCGATGTCTCATGGCACTGAACATTTCAGAGGAGTTGTGAATCTCGTGCATGGTTTTAGAGAACTTGATGACGTTGGCGGGATGGGAATGGTAAGTAGCAGAAGACATGGATCACCTTAAACCAGCTCGTTCCCTCCCCACTCAATTGCTTACTTCTCATTGCAGATTTCTGATCATTCCACCTGTTTGGCGGCCGAGCTCGTACGTCGTCTGAGAGAGTTGGCCCACGAGAATGGAAAGCCAGTGGTTCGACTGTATGGCCAATGGAGAAATTTCACTGGCAAGGATGGTCATCATCCAGGCCCATCTGTTGCATTCAATATTTATGATCGTGACAACTCGCCGGTTGGTTATGACGAAGTTTCTAGGCTCGCCAGTCTCAACCGTCCGCCCATCCAACTTCGAACCGGTTGTTTCTGCAATCCGGGTGCGTGCCAGACCGCGATCCCCCTGTCGAGCGCAGATGTTCTGAGGAACTATTCGTGCGGTCATGTTTGTGGGGATCGCAGAGGAGTTCTCAATGGCAAGCCCACCGGCGCGATTCGTGCGAGCTTTGGCAAGGATAGCACGTGGGAAGACATGGATGCCCTTGTCGTGTTCGTCGAAAGGGTGTATGTCTCGCGAGGGAACGGACTCGGTCGGAGACGAAGCTCATCGGAGCCAGAGATGAGCGTTACTCCACATCTCAACTCACCAATGAAAATTGAATCGTTGTTTGTGTTTCCGATAAAGAGCTGTGCGGCGATGAGAGTAAATCGATGGCCGGTGAGTAAACTCGTATTGCTTGACTGCAGGAATGCTGACTCACTCGGGCCTTGTCCTGACCATATTATCGTACACTGCAATCCGTAAGATTGATCGTCGCTCGGGACGGCTGGCATTCGATCGAGAGTTCGCTCTGGTTGACGCTTCCGGATCGGCGATGAGGCTTCACTCTCATCCCCGAATGAGTCGAATTCACGCAACGATTGATATGCGTTCAATGATAATGACCATCGCAGCGCCCAACCACGACGTTCTAAGTCTAAGCCTCGAAAATGCGGGCAGCAAGTTGTCACCCCAGGACGTTGAAGTGTGTGGACTCCTGTGCAAGGGTTGCATATTTGGTGGCGAACGAGCATCGAGATGGCTTAGCTCTGTCATGGGAGTACGTTGTTGGTTGGCAAGATATCACAATGTTGGCAGGACAGAGCAAAGATCACATGACAGCGGGCACGCATACAGCAACGAGGCATCTTTGCTCGTGGTATCACAGCAGTCCGTGTCGTACCTCAATTCGGTCATTACCGCGCAACGTTGGGGACAGCCGGTGGAGTCGCGTCATTTCCGACCCAATATTGTCGTGTCAGATTCGACGGGAAAGCAGATTAAGATGACCGAGGACGTTGCGAACCCTGAAGATTCATGGGAGCAAATCACAATAAGAGGAAATACAGATATTGTGGAGCTCAAGGCGGCGGGTCTCTGCGCTCGTTGTCAAATGGTTGATATCGACCCAAGCAGCGGGATGAAGGGCAATACGCTACGGGCCTTGGCACAGTATCGTCGCGATCGAGGTAGAATCAATTTTGGCATTTTTTTCAATGGAAGCAATGATGCTCATGATGGTGATGCGTGGATAGAAGAAGGAAGCATCGTCGATGTCTCTTGAAACTTAAACCAAAAGTACTGTAAATATTTGTATTTAACACAAAATAGAATGACCAGCGCCCGATGCACCTTCCAAATGAGGACGCCCAAGCTCAGCCGCAACTCTAGACAAACCTCAATTCTCTACCAATACTCAACCAGAAGACGGCGCGTGGGAAATTGGGGAGTGTATTTACATGCACTCGTGGATTTGAGATCAAGGGTAAAAAAATTGATGGTAGTACTATTTGTTTTGTACGATATGGGGGCACGAATTGCCATTACACCGCAAATATTCATTCAAGCTATCGTACCCCCTAACCACCCTCGCACAAAATCCTGCCAAAATGTTCGATCTCGGGAGAAGATTTCAGTTTCGCTCCATCCGTAGAGCGGGGCGGGGGTACACCGAATAATTTCTTCGTTGACCGACGCGACGAGATTTATCACGTTTTTTTTTTTTAATTTTGTGGAACGTATTTAAGTCCCAGCATCGCATTAGTACCCACCAGAGGGGGCAATCCCTTATCGGCCCTTATTTCGTTAATGTCCATCACCAATTCCTTCTCGAGACGTACCCATCGTTGGCCGATCCACCCCCCGACGAAAAAATAGGTGACATGGAGCCACGGTTCTGTTCGATGGAGGAATTAAAGGACGGAGGGAGATTCAACGATTAGGGCGCGGGGAACGAGCGAATCATGCAATGTGTCGGTGCCATTGACCCCCATAGCATCCTTGTGTGGGTGGGTGGTGGGGGGGAACAGCGCGGAGCGGACGAGGCGAGGACAGAGAAGACCACCGCACGCGAGATGACAGACGAAAATCCACGACCATGAAATAAAACAGGCCAATATTTTTTTTGAAAGACGCCTTAACAAACCGGACTTGCGGGGTGGTGGTGGTGTGTATGTGTGTGTGGGGGGGGGATGCATGCACATGATATATTATGCAACTCACTCCTCGATAGTGGTACCTTCTGTAATGCGTTATTCATCATTTGCATGCCAAAGCCGGACACGCTCCCGACGACCATCGCGGTGAGACCCATGATTATTTGCCTTCGTTAATCTTTGAAAGACCTCTACAACCAGGAGAAGGGTGGGACGGGCCTTTTCTGAGCGAGGGGGCGCGCGCGCGGGCGCGCGGGCGGGGCGGGATGAATGAGAGTGTGAGTGAGATAGATGACCCCTTCGTTCTACTACACGCGACATCTTCGAGATGTATGTGGCTTAAAATAGTTTTGTCCATCAACAGTGGAATTTGTATCTTATTATCACTAATTTTTGGAACATACGTCAGAGGGCCCACAAAGCACAAGTCAACCATGGCGTCCGACGCTTCGTGTAGGCTTACGGACCATAGTTTGAATGAGCCGTCGGCAATCTTGGTATAACCATCTCCCTACTATGTGTGCGCGGAGGTAAGTCACTTCCAACGTCCACATCCGACCATTTTTGACCAAGATGGATGGTGGGAAAGCGGATGGTTATTATGTTGGTTTTAGAGCTGGCGGGCATAGACGCATTAGCTAGGCATAAGCTAAAGAAAATAAAACACCCCGACGATGACGGCCGCCAGAGCCCCATGGCCGCTATTCTCCCCCCCCCCGGCGACGAGGCATTCGACAATCATCCAATGTCGTGAAATGTAGAAAAACATATTGCTTCTACTATTTATTAACCATTCAAAGGTGTGGCTCATCGTCGATGCACGGCTCAACAAACCCCAAACTTTCATAACTCCCAGCCGCCCCTACTAGCCTCCAGAAACCACCCCTGTCTCCCACGACCACCGATTATGTCCTCTGAGGACGATGGGTTGCACCCTCGGAAATGGATGGTGGCGCCATCATCGTCTGCATTTGCAATACATTTATTAGACACAGCGGATTGTCGACCCATTGACGCGCTGCTCAACAAACGTGGAGCTCTCATCATAACCCACCGCCCCTACTAATAAGTTGATTGTAATGTTATGAACCGCGACCGTTGATGGCTTTCTCCGGCGATGGCTGGTGACCGCAGCAAAGGATGGGGGTGCCATCATCATGGGGAATGTGTCAGTAATATTTTTT
>JALLBA010001113.1:0-11498 GCA_036939675.1 Cyclostephanos invisitatus
CCCCCCGTCCTCCCATCCCCCGTCCCCCCCCCCCGTTCATTTCGTCCCCCAACAGCATGTCGGCGAACGTACAAGCCGCCATCGCCGCCTCCGTCGACGTCGTCGATAATTCGTTCGATGGCAATACCGATAATTCTCTCGATGGGAGTATCGTCAATGCCGTGGTCGTCGCATTCACATCCGCGCGCGACGTCGGCGATAGACGTTGACGACGACGCGTTGACGAGGTCGACGACGACGACGACGACGGCGAGGATGCCTTGGATGACGATACCACGAGGAGCGCGCCGCCGCCGCCGTCGTCGTCATTGTTCTCGACGGCGTCGTCGTCGTCGTCGTCGTCGTCGTCGTCGTCGTCGTCGCCGTCGATCCCGTCGAGACGATGGCGATTCATTTCGGCACGCGTCGCCGACGACGCCGACGCCGACGCCGCCGCCGACGACGACGACGACGACGGTCCGTTACTAATAATGTCATCCTCGTGCGTGTCGATGTACTCGTCACGACCTAAATTTTTGACCCCGCCGATCACATCCCCCCCCCCGTCCCCCCCCGACGGTGGATCGTGACGTCGTCGTCGTTCTTCTTCCTGCCGTCCTCGCCGGTCGGCGTCGTCGTCTAGGTCGTCCGCGCCGCCGCCGCCGCCGCCGCGCATGAGCGGTGGTCCGTCTGGGGAGGATTCGCCTCTTGTCATAGTCTGTGATGTATTTGATCGCCGAGCGAGGGGGTCGATGGAGAGAGGAAGCGAAAGGATGTTTATTATTCTTAATTGACGACGGCCTTCATTGACGACGACCTTTTAATTGTTGACGACGGGGTTGTGATCGCGTCCTTTGTATTGAACGGTAAGGAGAGAGTAGTTAGGAAACAACAGGACGCAACCCAACGGGAACGACAAGAAGGAGCGGAATTTTTCGAGTTCCCTCTTTGTCTGGTCATCACCCGCTAAGCCGGTCTTTGTGGGGACGGATGGGACGGCCGGACGGGTCATCCCCCACCCCCACAAAAAATCGCTCCCTCATTTTTTCTTCCTTTTTTCATCCACATAAAATTTCATTTATTATTTTATTTATTCATAATAAATATTATCGCCGCCGCGCGGGCAAAGGCGGCACCAACGAAAGCACACCCTCGGAAGGGAAGACGGATCATGGAACACGCCTCCATCATCACCACCACCGTCGGAATCGGCGACATCGTCGGCGCATCCGAGGCGGCGACGACGCCCATCGCAACGTCCGCTTCGGCCACCATCATCGTCGGCGGGCGACCACTGGCACCGATCGACAGGACGAGGCGGGGTTATCGATTTCACAAATCGGGTTCGATCTCGCCGATACCGATACCGCAAGCGACGCCGTCGTCGTCGTCGTCGGCGGCGGCGGCGGCGGCGGCGTCGACGTCATCGCCGGGTCATCCACGACAGCATACACCCATGCATCCACCACACGAGTCGAATATGACGTCGTCGAATATTGCCGAGTCGTCATCACGAGCAGCCACGTCGTCCATCATCGCACCGACAACGCACGCGTCGACACGTGCGCCGACTGGCGTGGATTCCAAGTTATATCAGATCGTCAAGCGAATGACGTCCAATGCGCCATCGCTGTTGATATCCGGCAATTCGAAAAGTAAATCATCGATGCAGCAGCGCAAGAACAACGCGAATGCCGTACTGGACGAGTTATTGGACAAACATCGGGAATATAAACGGAAGGACGTCAATCATATACGTCGTGGCATCGAGGTCGCATTGGCGCATTTGGGAAATAACGACGACGACGTCGACGACGACGGCGATCGCGGTCGTCGTCAATCGTCGTCGTCGACGAATGGCGGCACCGGTGGCAGGAAGAGACGGGCCGTGTCGGTGCGCGTGGGGGGGGGATCGAACAACGATGATAGCGGCGGGGGCGGTGGCAACGGCAACGGCAACGGCAACGGCAACGGCAACGACGGCGAAGATCGTGATAATGGCAACGATGGGAACGAGCGATATGCGCATGACGACGATCCCGCATGCGGTCACGACGCGAACGATAACGATAACGACGACGACGACGACGATGCCGTCTGGACGCATTCGACACTGCGTAAGAGGCGACATTACGACGACGATGCAATCGACATGCGATCTCCATCTCGACCCGCAATCACTTCCGTCGACGATGACGATGTTGTTTCGGCCGATGACGCATTCGTCGGCGTCGACGCGTCGATGTCGATATCGCGCTCCCCCCCCCGTCCCCCGTCGTCGCCGCCGCACATGCCGCAGTCGAATCATTCAGGCGGGATGCTGAATGCCGGCCTGCGCGATCGATACAAGAACGCCCGAGAGATGGAGGAGAGGGGGGGGGGGGGGATGGCGAATGCGACGACGATGGCCGCCGCGGGGGGGGGCGTCGTTGCCCCCTCCGATGCGGGATCGGCAACGAACGGTCCGGTCGCGACCGCCGTGCCATCGACGAAAATAGATGCCGTCACATCGAAGAGGAAGAAGAGGATGGTCGCAACGACGAGGAAAGCGCCATCGAGGTCGTCGTCGTCGCGGGACGACAATGGGAGCGACGCGTACCACTCCACCTCGAATGCGGGTACCGCCCCATTGCAGCCATCGCCCCGACCGACGGAACGGTACTCCGACCTCGGGGGGATATCCCCGTTGCTTACGCAATTGCGCGAATTGATCGAATATCCCCTGTCCCGTCCCGAGCTGTTCCTGCACCTCGGGGTCGAGCCGCCCCGGGGCGTGCTATTGCGCGGACCGCCCGGCTGCGGCAAGACGCACCTGGCCCGCGCCATCGCGGGGGAATTGGACGTGGGATATTATCAGGTCAGCGCCCCCGAGCTAGTGGGCGGCGTTAGCGGCGAGTCCGAGATGCGAGTTCGCAATCTCTTCGAGAGCGCGAGCGACAACGCCCCCGCCATCATATTCATTGACGAGATCGATTCCATAGCGCCGAAGAGGGGGGAGGGATCCGGCGGCGGTGGCGGCAGGGGAATGGAGAAGCGTATCGTGGCCCAGTTGCTAACGAGTATGGATAGCATCCACCCCAAGAACACACGCAACGGGTGCGCCGTATTGGTACTGGGCGCGACGAATCGACCGGACGCCATGGACCCCGCGCTCCGTCGCGCCGGTCGGTTCGATCGCGAGATCGTTCTGGGCGCCCCGGACGAGAAAGCGAGGGAGGGGATACTGCGTGCCATGACGCGGGACATGAGGGTATCGTCCGACCTGAATTTCAAGGCCCTCGCGAGGAAGACCCCGGGATACGTCGGCGCCGACGTGCGTAGCTTGCTGAAGGAGGCGGCCGTGATCGCCATAAACCGCATCTTCCGAACGGAATTGTTGGGATGCGGCGGAGCTGACGTACAGCGGGGAGGTATGACCCAGGAGAAAACGAACGATGTGGATACACATCGTGATGAGGTGAAGGGGGATGATAATGGGAACGACGGCGTGAATATCGGAGCAAGGAACGACGTCCGATCCATCGTCCCGCTGACACCGGAGCAGCTCCAGCCTCTCTATGTCACCATGTCGGACTTCTTGTCGGCGATACCGCACGTGCAACCGTCATCGAAACGCGAGGGCTTCGCGACGGTGCCCGACGTGTCGTGGTCGGACATCGGCGCGTTGGCGAACATCAGAGAGGAGCTGACGCTGAGCGTGTTGGAACCGATAAGTCATCCGGAACGATTCGAGGCGTTGGGGCTGCCTTTGCCCGCGGGAGTTCTATTGTACGGCCCGCCCGGATGCGGAAAGACCCTCCTCGCCAAGGCCATTGCCAAAGAATCCGGAGCTAACTTCATCTCCGTTAAGGGACCAGAATTACTAGACAAGTATGTCGGCGAGAGCGAACGCGCAGTACGAGTCGTGTTCGAGCGTGCGCGCAGCAGTAGTCCCTGCATCATCTTCTTCGACGAGTTAGACAGCCTTTGTCCGAGGCGCGGGAGCGACGGGGGAAGTGGTGGAGGAGGCGTTAGCGAACGCGTAGTGAACCAGCTCCTTACCGAAATGGACGGATTGGACAGTCGTAGGAGTGTCTTTGTAATTGCTGCGACGAATCGTCCGGAACTGATTGACCCCGCAATGTTACGTCCAGGCCGGTTGGACAAACTCCTATATGTCCCGCTCCCATCCTCGGATGAACGCTATTCCATCCTTTGCGCTCTTAGCAAGAAGGTTAAACTAGCTGCAGACGTCGACCTTCATGCGATAGCCCACAACCCCCATGCTAATGGATTCAGCGGCGCCGATTGCGCTGCACTGCTACGGGAGGCGGGCCTCGCGGTTCTTCGAGATGGCGTGTTACGTCGTACTGATCCAAACCCAGGCCATTATGACAATGGAGAGGAGGACGAGGGCAGAGTCGGTACAGAACCCGAACCACCACTGCAAATAACCGCTCATCACTTCCGATATGCATTCGAACACGTCTTGCCATCCGTGTCGACTAAGGATCAAGCACGGTACGATAAGTTGAGAGATCGAATGGCCAGGGCGCGTACAAGACCTACTTCAGCTGGTGGTGGCAGTGGGGACGCGAGTGATGTAGAAACTCCCCTCGAACGAAACGAGAGCTAACGAATGTAGAGTGCTTGACATAATCGCGACATAACGGTACCGTTCCAATTGGAATAAGCGCGTTGATAATTCAAGGTACAATAGTAGCAAGCATCTTTATGGGGCTATTGTTTGCCATATTCTTGTTCAAGATCTTCACGAATGTACATGTTAAGTCAATGATCACTCTGTAGCGGGAACGAAGATTGCGATACTTCTTGTTGTAGAGATTATGACATCTTGCTAGACAGCACAAATAACAGCCAATGTACCTGAATTATGATAGAAATTGATTAAAGATATTTTATCTTTAGATTTATGGGAATCACGAGAAACTTATAGTACTATCCTTTCTTGAAGGACTGACATACGCATCCTAGTCTCTCAAATAAGGCGCATTTAAGATCGATGACCCGAGCCACCTCGCTCGTAATTTACCTTCTAGACTTCTTCTTCACCTCCCCCTTCCCCGGCTGTATGCCATTGATATCGCTCCAACAACCCCTTGAACAGCATAGACCGAGAAGAAAGATGGACCCTAACCAAGAAACATGCCGAATTTCTTTCCCTCAACCATGCCGAACGCAAATCAAAAGCCCTTATCGGCCTCCGCGGCCGCCCTCCTCGCCTCGCATACGAACCGTCTAACTTTATCGTGATCCTTGATACCCGGACCGGCCTCCACCCCCCCCGCCACGTCCACGCCCCACGGCCGTACCCCCCCAACGGCATCGGCGACATTGTCCGGCGTGAGTCCGCCGGCGATCATGACCGGCAATCCCAGGTTCTGCATCGATTCCGCGATCGTCCAGTCGAAGGTTTGGCCGGTACCGCCCCCACCGCGCGTATCCCCCTTGATCGAGGTATCGAGGAGGATGAGGAACGGGTCCGACGTCACCTTGTCCAGGATCGCCGATGCGATATCGGAGGAAGTTGGGGAGGGGCAGGACGACGACGAATCCGTCCGTTCGTTACCCCCGTCATCGACAATGCCGTCATCGCCGAGCTCGATGTCGACGACGCGTATGGCGGGTACGCCATAATTCTTACGATTCGCAGCAGCCATGCCCTCGCTGCCGTGGAGCTGTACCATGTCCAATCCGCAAGCGCTAACGACGTCCCTTATATAATCCTGGGATTGATTCTGGAACACCCCCACGACGAGAGGTATGCGAGACGCGGCACCCTCCAACGCACGTGCCCTGGCGACCAATATCGACAATGCGGATACGCCGTGGTGCAATCGCCGTTCCTCCCCTATCCCCCCCCCCTCGTCCCCGCCCACGTCGATCGCGATGCGATCGTTCCTCTCCCCGAATTCCCTAACGGCGTTCACGATCTCGATCGCATTCTCTATCGATACCCTCCTCTTGCTCTTCTCCGCGAAGATCAACCCCAATAGGTTGGCACCCGCGCGACACGCGATCAACGCGTCACTCGCATTCATCAATCCGCATACCTTGATCATCCTCGTCCCGCCGACGTATGCGCCGACCCCCCCGCCACCCACTCCGTCGCCGTCGCCCAGCATGGACGACGACATATCGGGACGATAATCGGACGGATTCAGGCACAGACCGCGTATCGCCGACGTCGGATCGCTCGATCTCATCAGCGATTCGCCGATGAGGCACATGCCCACCCCCGCATTGCGATATCGATGCACGTCGTGGGAGGTGGACATGCCCGACAGCGCGCAGAGCGATATCCCATTGACGTCGTCGTCGTCGTCGTCATCGATGTGAGCGTCGTGACGATATCCAATCCCCCCCCCCTCCAACTCCCTCGCCGCTCGTTCCGTGCATTCCATGTCCAATTTGAAGGTGTGCAAATTGCGATTGTTGACGCCGATGACCCTCGCGCCCGCCTTCATCGCCACGTCCAGCTCGAGGGGCGCGTGTACCTCCACGAGCGGTTCCATGTCGCACACGTCGCGGGCGTAATCTATCAGATCCCTCAGTATATCGAGGGGGGTGATGGCGACTATGAGCAATATCGCATCGGCACCGTACGCGCACGCCTCCGCGATCTGATATTTCGAGGTGATGAAATCCTTACGCAATATCGCGGGACGACGATTGCCGTCGTTGCCCGTCGTGGCGAGCCTCGCCTCGGTCAAATCCTCCAAGGATCCATCGAACCACCGTCCCTCGGTCAGTACGCTTATCACCGACGCTCCCGCATCGGCGTACAATTTCGCCTGCTCGCCGCACTTCGTGTCCCTCGGGACGATGCTCCCCTTGGACGGAGACGACCTCTTGAATTCTGCCGCGAGTGCCATGCACGGCGATGTTTTTCGTATGACGGAACGCAGGTTGAGTATGCCGCCGTGTTGGGCGTGGAATGCCCGTCCCCTCTCGAGGAGGTCGTCCATCGACGGGGATGATGATGACGAGGAGGTGGATAGTCGCTTCTTCAAATCGAGGATGATCGTGGCTGTGATGCGCTGCAGCATGCTCATCTCGTCCTCCCGTCCATCGCCGTCGTCGATGGGATCGTCACTCCCGCGGCCGCGATATCCGAGGATGTGAGAGCAACAAGCGTCGGGGGAGGTCGATGACGCGTAATATTCACGCATCGCATCGCGTAGCTCGATGTCGGTGTAATCCTCCATCGTTTTGGGTGTCTCTAGAGAGAGAGAGAGAGAGAGAGAGAGAGAGAGATCTGAGGGATGAGTTAAGGAGGGAGGAAGTGGTTCATGATGGACGACTACCTACCGCGACGACGAAGTATCGTACGATAGATACCATACGATACGATATGATAACGTCGTTAGAATAGACAGCCGCCACAGAAACTCGCGGCGCGGGTCGGGATAGATCCCGCCTAAATATTGATCGGTCGTAAAGAGACGACGTCGTACCACTACGACACGGCGGAATAAATAATTGACCGACTTTCCTAATCCTTGTGCCGATGTCGTGCCAACCGCCAAGACGCGCTCACTTCCGCCCAAAAGGGAAAAAGGTTCGACAATGATGATGATCCACGCGCCTCTCCTACGAAAGAAGGGTTGATATTTCTCTCACCCCCCTCTTCTCGCCATCGATGCGAAACCGAAGAAAGTCGGGGCCGACATATTTCTCTCCCCCCTCCATTCTCGCGTAATGCCCCGCCGAGAACATCCCGAAACAGTGTACGATACGGCAAGTCCTCGCGACACGCACATTAGATATCGTAGACATACAGTTGGGAAAGCGGCGCTCTCCTCACGGACTATTATGGACGACACGTTCTCACTCCCGCCCATACGCCTCCCACCCAAGAATATCGTCACATCGTAAATTTCTTGCGGCGTTGCATTGTCGTGATCATGGAGCGATTCTAACAGGCCACCTGCGACGAGATTGTACAATGAAAGAGAAAGGTATCGGACATGAATAACAAGTTTGTGGGCGACTTTTTCGCAAGACGAAAGGAGAGGACATCATTAAGAGAATAAAAAATGGTGCATAACATGTCCGTCGATGGCGGCGGCAGCACCCTCGTCATGGTCCAAGGACTCGCGAATAATCCACGACCGTCCAATAGTTCCAGTCAAGTGAATGATATGAAACGTCGTGGTAGGGGTAGGAGCGACAGTAGGGGTAGGAGTGGCAGTAGAGGTAGGAGTGGCAGTAGGGGAAGGAGCAGTAGTGGGGAAAGGGATGTCGTCGACGACCTGCGAGTGCCGATTGACCTCAAGCATCTCGCCAGGGCTGGCGGTGGCGAAACTAGCCTCCTCCTCAGCGGCAGCGGCGTGGGACAGGACGAATGCTATGAGGAGGAGGAGGAGGAGAAGGACGAGTACCTGGAATTGACGAGATGCGCGGGCGATGGCAACAGTCGCGGCGACGATGGCGGATCGACGTCGTTGGACGATGAGACGAACGACAACTCGACGTCGCTTTACACCTCAGACACCAATACGAAAATGACGTACCCCATCCCCGCCGCCGAACACGCCGCGTACGTGAGCGATGACGACGAAGACGACGACGATGCCCCCCCGGGTCCACCGCGACGGGGAGGGCATCTTTGTCACGAATCGGGGGGAATATTGTGCGTGGGAGGAGGAGGGAGTGGGCGGGGGAGTCCGGTCGTCGACGAATACGACAGCTGCGACGAATGCGGCGACGACGACGGCATATTCGACCGGACGTGCAGTGCCATCCTTTCCATCATGATGTGCGGCGTTGCCGATCTCGATGGTGGCGAGGGTATGAACGAGGACGAGGACGGCGAGACGAATGACGAGGGCGGGAGGGCAGCGCATCGTCGTGTCCGCGGTAGAGGTCGTACTCGCGATTCGAAAACGAAACGACGTGCCGTGGACGATGGTCATCGTGGGAGGAAGGACGACGACGGATGGGAGGAGGAGCGGGACAATGATGTCCCACGCTTGATTACACGTCCTCGCGATTCGAAAACGAAACGACTCGATTCGAGACGTTGCGCGGACGATGATCATCTTGGGAGGGAGGAAGACGACGGATGGGAGGAGAACCGGGATGGTAAGAATGTCCCATTCCCGGTTGCAAATAATAGTAGTGCGATGGATGACGATCGTCCCCTCGATCGTGATCGGACGGTGGAGTCGCCAGAGGAATTGTTCGATAAGGACAACGAGGACGCAAGGATTATATACGTTCACCATATCGACGAGGATCATCGTGCGGAAGTACACGTTACCTACGCCGCATCGTACAAGGCGCGTGCCGAATCCACCGCGGAGGAGGAGGAGGAGGTGCAGCTGACGGCGATGGTGGCTAAGGTGACGGACGTCGGGCCGACGATCCCGTCCATGGTGAAGCCGACGCTGTTCGCTCGCGTCAGATCCCTCACGTGGCAGCAGAATCGATCGCGCGACGAGAACGATGCGACGACATCATCGGACTCGTCGTCATCGATAATCGCATCGGACGTGCCGGAGACGTCGGGACGCGTCAAGTCGTTCACGTTGCACCATCCTTTGAAGTATCCCTTCGCGCGCTCCAGGGCGTCGTTCGCGGATACGAGGTCGTCGGACATAGCCAACGACGACCACAACGATCCTCGTGGGTATGGCGAGGCAGCGGCAGGAGTAACCAAGGAGCACGATGGGGATGAAGCCGAGACGACGTGCACGGATCCGTCGAGCGGCACAAATAACACCATATACCAGGACGGTCCCGATACGTTCGGCATCATCGCACGCTCGACGAAAGGCAATAGCATCAGCCGTCTGACCCACAAGAGCAAGGAGACGTGGTGGGAATACACCGACGATAGGTATCGCAAGAAGTATTATTCCAACGGCATCATATCCACGTGGGAACGTCCCGTCGATGTGACGATACACGTCGCGCCCCATCCGTCGCCGAAGCGATCGACCCGTTCGCGCACTACCTCGCCGTCAAGGCGCGACCGTCAAGGTCCATCATCGGCGATGAAGGGGGAGAAGGGCAGCAAGTCGAGTGCGATGCAAGAGCAGAAGAAGACCACGTCGTTATTCACGAAGAATAGGGCATCGCAGGCCCTCGCGAATTTCGTCGACGGTGGCGCGTTCCGACGTGCTCTCGCGCTCTCGTCCGGTAAGCTCGGGAATGATAACGGTCGGAGTAATCCGAATTGCCCACGTCAATGAAAGGCACAAGATGTGGAATATCGGTACCGATATCCCCCCAATCCATTGTTACGTTTCTCTCTCTCGACGTTGTAACGAGGCGTGGCATTCGAGTACCTTCGGATCATGTCGTCCGTCGGTTTCATCTCGGTCTGGCGCGTTTGAAGTCGGACGGCCTGTTCCTCATCATAGTAGCATTTAGCTGAGATGCACTCTGCATATTAGACATTTCAATTATTGTTTTAATGTGCCTATCCGTTCTATCCTCGATGAAACCTTCCTTCATGGATGATCGCACCTCGTATGAATCCCGGAATAGACGAAAGGCAAGTGGTGAAACATTCTGCGAAGTCGATGATATATCTTGATCCGGATAATAATACATGATACTCGACTCGACGCCAATCCGAACCATCATCGTCCACACCGGCATTGTCCCTTCATTCGACCCCCCGCGCTCGCCCTCCCTTCCGCCCCATAAACCCCGTCACACACGCACCATATATATATATATATATATGTATACATCATTCCCCCCTCGACCAATGATGGAACCGGTGCAATACCAATCCTGCCGCGACGCTAACGTTCAAACTCGCCGTACCGCCTCCGTATTGGGATATGCGCACGAATCCATCGCATATGGCCAATTGCCTCGCGGACATGCCGGATCCCTCGTTCCCCATCATGAATGCGAATCCGTACGATTCGCGATATTGCGACGACGAGAACGGATTTTCCTCGACGTTGAGCGACTCATTCGTTATCTCGACGCCCACGATCTTCACCCTCGAGTCGGCGTCGTCGCGCGACGCGTCGTTCGCTCGGCCGAGGATGCCCCTCACGCGGGCCGCGCATTCCTCGAGATCGTCGAATCGTTCGATGCTCATCCTTCCATTCATCAGCGCATCGCGCACGCGAGGCGGGAGGTCGGAATTATCCTCGACGTCGCGATCGAAGACGAATCCCTTCCTTTGTCCCACGACGAATATCGTGGATACGCCGTACGCCAACGCGATTTGAAGTAGGTTCTTCACGTTCTGCTTCTTGGAGATGTTGGTTATTATCAGGTACGGCGTGGGCGTGGGGGTTGTGGGACGACGACTAACAGGACGACTACGACGAAGATCGATCCCGTCGTGATGGCGTTGTTGTCCCGATTGCTGTTGATCGTCCGACGACGATGGGGATGGCATCATGATATCCTTTTTCGTCGGTGGGGGATAGAGGGATGATGCGTGGACCAAAGTCGCGTCTACGTAAGTACGATATTTACGCCTATTTACTACCATAGACCGGGAGATAAGAACCAGCTAATGTGCGCCGGTGTGACAGCTAAAT